>MU226388.1:77593-92463 GCA_018584345.1 Thuja plicata
CGTCCATTTTCAACTTGGTAGTCGTACTTCCGATGGCCGTTACCAAATGATCCCACGAATCAGGCAATGAGCATAGTAATAACATGCACCGATCTTCTTCATCAACGGACACACCAACAGATGTTAATTGTGCAATCATCATATTAAATGTATTTAGATGATCTGCCACAGCCGTTCCACCATCCATCTTCAGGGAGTATAATTGCTTTCTCAGGAAAATCTTGTTTACCAAAGATTTTCCCTGATAAATGTCTCCCAATTTCCTCCACAAGGAACTGGCGGTCTTCTCTTCATGGACATTCAATAAAACTGAGTCTGCAAGAATCAATCTTATCAATCCTCTGGCCTTCCGATCCATTAGTTCCCAATCTTCCTGTTTCATGCCGGAAGGCTTAACACCCGACACGGCATTCCATAGGTCTCGATCAACTAGCAAATCTTCTACTTTAAGTTTCCACAACTCAAAGTTCTTGCCATTGAACTTTTCAATATCTGCTCGTCCTGACGCACTCGCCATCTCAATTTACAACTTGCAAACTCCCACTGAAACTGATTTGACACAAAAAAAAACCAAACCCTACCCGACAAGGATAACACAACTGGCCAGGCTCTGATACCACTTGTTAGGAAAGCAACGGTGCGGAAACGCTTTCTGAATGCCAAAAAATAGGGGAATAAGCGTCAACAAATTACAGAGATGTGCAGGTTAATCAAATTATAAAAACGTATCAAACACAAGACAGAGAAAACATAGATTTAACGTGGGAAACCCTTCCGGGAAAAAACCCACCACCCAAAACCCCGAGCAAACTTTTGTATTACAGTAAACGAAGTTTACATACAACTCTCTGGAATTTCATAGGCTCAGACTGCCTTTACAATCAACCTGGCTTCTTCAACTTACATTCAAACGAATTCTTGCAGCCATTAAAATAACCTGCAAATTCGTTACAGAATACCAGAAACGGTTACAGGCAAAACGGTCTGCCAACCATCTGTCACACACGAATGCCTTCAATCATCCCTTCGGTGACACGGATGCTGTCTGGCACCACCGTGCTGTTCGGCACCACCGTGCTGTCCATGCTGTCTGACACCACCATACATCTGAGATGTCTGTTCTGTCCGACACCACCGTACGTCTGAGATGTCCATTTGGTCACTGTACATGTTGCATATTTAACATCACCGTATGGAATAAACTATTTATCACCGTATGTGAAAACTGTGTTATCACCGTACATTTAACAAATTAAAATGACTTGTCACCGTACGGTAACTTACCTCCACCGTACGGTAGTTTTCCCATACGGTGAGGCTCATTCACCGTACGGTGCTCCTTTCTTCACCGATGCATCTGGGTTTCCCGTACGGTGAGGCTCATTCACCATACGCTACTTCATACTTCGGCATATAACAATCTTATAGGGCCCATTTGCCGTTGCACCAAAAGCCATGACTGTTAGTGAACATGGAACACCACATAATTAACCACCTGTGGGCAAGGGAGCACGTCGCATCACCCAACAATCTCCCCCTCGACGCGCATACCAGGTGCTTACGCGGGTCGGGAAGGCACCGGGGAGATTTGAACCCTTGACCAGGACAAAACCAGGCTCTGATACCACTTGTAGGGCCCATTTGTCGTTGCACCAAAAGCCATGACTGTTAGTGAACATGGAACACCACATAATTAACCACCTGTGGGCAAGGGAGCACGTCGCATCACCCAACAAGATTAAACTCTTCTGATGACGGCGTAAAAAGACAAAATGGCAGCAATTTTGTTTTAAACTAACACCTTAAAGTGGCGACTTTCTCTACCTTGAACTGGCATATTTTGAAGCAGTTATATTTGCACCTTTCTCTGCTTTAAACTGTCGTTTTGTTTCATCAAAGTAGTTATGTGCTCAGAATTTTTTTAATCTGTGAGCTATGTTTTTTACAGGATCTGTTTAGACTACAGAGTAAGAAGCGCAGAAACCAGAGGTGTGAGGAGGTGTAATGAGAAGTTATATGATTTTTAATTTAACTATCTTCACCTGCAAACTGGCACCTCATTTTCACCTACAAAGCGGCATAAGAAGTCAGATCTTCAACTTTCTCTGACCTTAACAATTTTTTACCTTACAGATTTATTTGCAACATCCTCTCCTCTTGCAAACAAATTAATTATTTCCTAAAGGCTATATATATTTAAAGGAAAATTAACAACTTAAAATCATTATAAGTTTTCTTTGGTTGCTCGTAATAGAGCACTATTTTTTATCAAATTATCTTATTTTTTTTATAAACTATTGGTGCTGATCATGTTGGTATTTCTAAGTTTAAATTTATTTGTCTTCAGGCTCTTCTGATGTTGGAGGTCCAACAATCACTTTTCACAAACATATATTAGGATAGGTTAGTTTGAAATTTGAATTTGAGGGGAATTTTCTTTTTGAACAACTAGAGCTCAAATGGAAGAATGTTCTCAGTAGTCAGAAGGTTGACAACATGTTTCTGTGAACATAATTTCTGATTGGGAAAAAGGATTTGCAACAATATCTTTTGGGAAGAGTTTTGCGGATAGTAGTAACTGCTCAAGACATCGAAGACTCCAAGAGAGCAGCTTATTAGAGAGCTCTGTTAGGTGCATCTGTAAATCACTGCAAACAATTTGTCCTTTGTGTTTTTTATAGTTTGTAGTTTGTTCATTTTGTAATTGTTTTTAATTGTGATCTAATGGAAAGAAACAAAGAACGTTGCATGTTTCAAATTTTGTGGTTGTGTCTATTTTATTTAATATTCCATTTTGCGTTGCCAGCGATTGGCAAACAAAGTTGCAATCTTTTTATTTTGTGTTTTTATTTTGGTATCAAAGCATTGTAGCTTCAGATTTTATGGATTTGGACCTGGTTAGACTACAGTATAAGAAGCGCAGAAATAAGAGGTGTGAGCAGGTGTAATGAAAAGTTATATGATTTTTAATTTAACTATCTTCACCTGCAAAGTGACACCTCATTTTCACCTACAAAGCGGCATAAGAAGTCAGATCTTCAACTTTCTCTGACCTTTCAAATTTTGTAGCTTGCCGATTTATTTGCAATATCCTATCCTCTTACAAATAAATTAATTATTTCGTAAAGGCAATATTTAAAAGGCAAATTAACAACTTAAAATCATTATAAGTTTTCTCTGGTTGTTCATAATAGAGCACTATTTTTTGTTAAACTATCTGAATTTTTTTGTTATAAACTGGTTGTTCATAATAGAGCACTATTTTTTTCTCAAATTATCTGAATTTTTTTTTATAAACTATTGGTGTTGATCATGTTGGTATTTCAAGTTTAAAATTATTTGTCTTCAGGCTCTTCCGATGTTGGAGGTCAACAATCACTTTTTACAAAGATATATTAGGATAGGTTTTTTTGAAATTATTTGTCTTCAGGCTCTTCCGATGTTGGAGGTCAACAATCACTTTTTACAAAGATATATTAGGATAGGTTTTTTTGAAATTTGAATTTGAGGTTAATTTTCTTTTTGAACAATTAGAGCTCGAATGCAAGAATGTTCTCAGTAGTCAGAAGGTTGAGAACATGTTTTTGTGAGCATAAGTTCTGATTGGGAAAAAGGATTTGCAACAATAGCTTTTGGGAAGAGTTTTGCGGATAGTAGTAACTTCTAAAGGTATTGAAGACTCCAAGTGAGCAGCTTATTACAGAGCTCAATGAAGCTCCAAATTTTGTTGGGTGCATCTCTATATCACTGCAAACAATTTTTTATTTATTTTTTTATAATTTGTATTTTGTTCATTTTGTAAATGTTTTTAAGTGTGATCCAATGGAAAGAAACAAAGAAAGTTGCATGTTTCCAATTTTCTGTTTGTGTCTATTTTATTTAATATTCCATTGTACATTGCCAGCAATTGGCAAACAAAGTTGCAATCTTTGTATTTTGTGTTCTTTTTTTGGTATCAGAGTGTCGTAGCTTAAGATTTTATGGATTTTAAAATAATATAGTTGGTATTACAGAAATTTGGCCTCAAATCATTGCAAGTTTGGGCATTTATTTTCTGGATATTGACATTTATTTTGTAAGAGACAATAGATTGGGGATGAAGAAAAGAGCTTGTAATAGACACCATCATTTAATAATTAAAAATGATGTTTGAGTAAAGAAAATGAAAACCATCATGATAGAAAATGATTTGTGGGAGCTTGTGGTCAATGGGCTTGCAGATCTGATTGACCCAACTCATTTTGTAGCCCTTACAAATAATCAGACGATCCATTTGGATGATCAAACGATGAAAGATGTTAAGGCATTAAGTTTTATAAAAAGAACCCTTGATAGAGAAATATAATCCAAAATAATAGTACTTAACTATATGCGAAAGATCCATTAGGAATCCTCCAAACAAGCTACAAAAACACTCATAATGTTAGATTGGGGAAGCTCTAGATGCTTCCTTCAGATACTTCAAATGAAAAAATGTTAGTCCATTTTAGATTTTCACACTAGTCTTTAGTTTGTTGAACTGGTTGACAAAAAATTTTGAAACCATGGAAGAGAAGAGGTCTGTGGAGAAAATCATCAAAACTTTTCCCTCTAAGTTTGATGCAATACTAATTTCCATTGAAGATGCAAAAGGACCTCTCCACATAGAAATTGGATGACTTAATGAGCTTCTTTCTAACCCGTGATGGGCGCCTAAATAGGTGTGCAAGTACTTCCAATGATTTTTTTTAAAACTCATGCAAATCCAAGAGGTAGGAGGAGAAGAAACAATGCTTGAAGAAGGTCAAGAGGTAGAGGTCATTGCAACTCTCAAGTAAGTGCTAGAGGAGAAAGCTTGGGACATACATATAGCCATGAGGGAGAAAGAAGCTCTCAAACTAGGTGAAACTAGGGAAAGAACACTGGTATCTCAAATCAGCTTTATGATAAGACCAATATTAAGTGTTATTATTGCCACAATTTGTGATTATCCAAGTGATTACTTGAAAAAAGGCAAAAATTAATCAAAGAAAAGTGCAAATTTAGCTAATGTAAATGTGTTTGAAGGAAATCAGTCCACAATCTTCATCATGTGCATCATTTTAAAGAAGGGAGACTTGAAGTTTTGTATTTGGACAGTGGCTATAGCAATCGCGTGAGTGATAATAAAATTATTTTTTATTTTAATGATGAAAAAGTAAAGTTTGAAATTGAAATGGGGAACAATGGAACTATTCTAGTCGTCCCCAAATAATCTATAGTAATTTCCACCAAGAAAGGTTAAAAGGATATTCAAAATATATTTTTTTCTCCAAGTATTAAGAATAACCTAAAGATTTTTGGATAGCTGATCCAAAATGGATACAAAGAACTAATGGAGAAGGGTGAATGAGTAATTTTTTACAAGGATGAGAGCCATAAAGTAGTTCCAATGGTTCAAATAAAATATATGCAAATGTTTCCTTTGAAAATAGAG
Organism: Thuja plicata; assembly: GCA_018584345.1. NCBI lineage: Eukaryota > Viridiplantae > Streptophyta > Pinopsida > Cupressales > Cupressaceae > Thuja > Thuja plicata. Next base: position 83,049 of record MU226388.1, read on the forward strand.
ACATGCTTGTCTTCCTAGTTCATAGTTGCACTTCTCAACACAGGAAAATGTATAGCAATACAACAATCAACAATTAAGATCATGATTTTATACCTCTACAAGATATGTCAAATTAAATATGGACATCTAGGCTATGTTGGTTTGAGTTCATTATGAAAGAAAAGAATGGTTCATAGTTTTTTAAAAAATTTAGAGACTGGTAGTAGGCTTTAAGCTTTTATTTGAGGAAAGCAACATTAACAATCCTTTCAATCACACAACTCTAGAAGGGTAAGAGTACCATTAAAGATCGTGCATACCAATTTGTGTAGCCATATGCAAACTATTTATCTTGGGGGAAGTCAATATTCTATGATGTTCATTGACGATTTCAACTCTAAGACATGGGTTTATTTTTTGTACAACAAATCTAAAGTATTTGATATGTTTTCGTTTTTTAACGTATGCGTTGAAAAAGAAAGCACATACTATAACAAGGTATTAAGATGATATAGATGGGGAGAGTATACCACCAATCAGTTTATGAATTTCACTAGAAAAATTGCATAAAGAAGAGACTAACAACAAGGTATACTCCATATACAAAAGAAGCGGTTTGCAGAAGAAAGGGTCATTATGGATGTGGTAAGGAGCATGCTAAAAGAAAAGAAATTTCCAAGTGAATATACAGGTGAGGATATAGCACAAAAAGCTTAATTGATAAATAACATTCTCACAAATTTTGGAGTGGGATAGAATATAGTGATCGCGGGATATGTTCAAAATAGATTTTCATAAGAGGCTTTTGAAATTCTTGAACAATTTCAAACGATAGGTGTAACACCAAATTCAACAACCATGGAAAGCATTTTGAAAAAATGCATAAGGGAGTTATTGGATATGATTGAGGCATCTCTTACTAAATAGAGACAAAGCAATTAAAACCCTTCGATTGAGTGAAGACATAGCATTAGAAAATAATATATAGCTAAGAGAGCAGTTTGAATGAATATCTATATTGAGTTAATGGATCGATAAAATTTGCAGATTAAAATATATTATAAATTTGCAAAGGGAATAGAATATGAAGGGACGAGAGAGGTAAAAACAGACACATAGGAAAAATATAATATATAAGAGGAATCTACATTGAATGTAGGTTGTTTTAGAGGAGGGGTATGCTTTGTGTGAAATTAAACATAGCGTAGTCAACAATATATCTACAGAAAGTTGTGTGACTGTGTGGTGAGGAAAAGCTGCTAAAAAAGATATTTGGGCATTGGGGACTACTCGATAATGGAGTTGCATAAACCTACAAGGTAAAGTAAAATCCAAGGAGGAGATATGTATGAGAGAGATCAAGTATATTAGAGTTCAGAGACTATTTAAGATCATATTTATAAAATTTCTTTATAAATTTCAATTGAATAAAGTTATTATTTGTTTCCTTTTGCTAAGAACAGAGAGTATTTGTTTTAGTTCTTTTATTTTGATCTTTAAATTATATGTCCCTAAGTAGAGTGAGTCCCATATACATCAATTGTAATAATATCCATAAAATCCTAATGATGAAGAGGATAGAAGGACCTGTGGGTAAATTTATTGTAAAGATGCTTTTGTAGGTTGCTATAGAGAAGAGAAGAAGTCGTAAACAATGGGAGATTGGGAGATTAAAATTATTGATTGAAAAGTATAAATATATAGATGGTACCTCAGAGAGAAATGCTATGAATGCTGGAGGTATTGGAAAGATTTCAAGAATTGATAAGAAATGATATCAGGGATGATATACAAGAAAATGTGATAGGCTATTTGAAATCCAACAAATCTTATGAGAAAAGAATAAAATGAAGAGGACAAACATGCAAGAGAATAATAATAGTCTATGGATGCTGGAGAAGAAAGATTTTGAGGTATTTTTAAAGAATCACAAGGAGAAATAAAATGGATGTGTCAAAATTTTAGGGAACATTAAATCCAATAAGCTGATTGATTGGATAGGGGAGTTAGAAGAATATTTTGGAATGGAAAAGATTAGAGAATCACAAAGGGTAAAGTTAGCCCAAACAAAGTTGAAAGGGCATGTTGTGTTATGGTGGAAAGAGTCACGAAGGGATCATACAACGAGTGGAGACCCCTAAATAACAAGGTGGAACCAAATGGTGATCAAGTTGAACAGGATACTCATTCTTGGAGACTAAACTATGGAACTATACAAGAAGTTGAAAATTCTAAAGCAGAAATATTTGAGTGTAAAATAATACATGGAGGAATTATACAAGCTAACTATTCGATCCAGAAGGCATGAGATTGATAGAGAGAAGGTAGTCACGTATGTGAATGGCTTGTAGTTCAATATCCAAGACAAAATGAGTATGTTTCAAATTAACATCGTATAAGAAGCATACCAATATGCATTAAAGGCTTGGGAAAACTTAACGAGAAGACAACTGAACAAATCTAAAATCCATGCAAGGTTTGCAGCTAAGAAGGAACAAGTAGGCAAAAAAAAAGGAAAACAAATTGAAGAAGAATCCAACCCCAAATGGAGAAGAGAAGTGGGTCAAAACTCAAGAGAGAAAGATATACCAGCAAAAGGACATGGTAAAAGTAGAAGAGAGTTCCATGCTACATGTTTCCAAAGTGGTGAAGCTGGCCATCATGCTTTTGAATTCCCTTTGATAAAAGAAGGAAGTAAGAATAGTGTAGCAAGGAATTATTTATCACAAAAGCATGAAGAGGAGAGTGATGCGCCCTTGACAAGTGAAATCTAAAATATGGTGAGCCTCTCATGATGAGAACATTGTTGGTGTATCCTAAGGTGATAAGGGAGGAACCATCCCAAAGGAGGAATCTCTTTCAAACCATGTGCAAGGTTGTACGTAAGTGTTGCAAAGTTATAGTCGATAGCAGTAGTATGGATAACTTAGTTTCAGAGGAGAAGGTACACAAACTGGATTTGAAAAGGTATACGCATCCTAGCCCATACATAACTTCATGGTTATAAATATAAACATGAGATGAATGTGACTGAGAAATGTTTAATTAGTTTTGATAAAAAAAAAAGGTATTTATTGGTTTTGATTCAGGTGCCTCTTACAACATAGAGAAAAGGTAATTGAAATGCCTTCCATTAAGTGAAGGCATAGTATTAGAAAATAATATATAGCTAAGAGGGCACCTTCAATGAATATCTACATTTAGAAATGGATCAATAAAGTTTACAAATTAAAATATATTATAAATTTACAAAGGGGATATAGTATGAAGGGATGAGGGAGGTAAGAAGAAACAAAAAGGTACAATATAAGAGATAATAGGGATCTATATTGAATGTGGGTTGTGTGAGATGAGGAAGATGCTCTCTGTGAGACAGAACAAAGCATAGTCAATAATATATCTATAAAAAGTTGTGTAACTGTGTGGTGAGCAAAAGCTGCAAAGAAAGATATTTGGTCATTGGGGACTACTCAAGAATGGAGTTGTAAAAACATGGAAGGTGAAGTAAAATCTAAGGAGAAGATATATATGAGAGAGAGAAAGTATATTAGAGCTTGAGAGACTATTGAAGATAATATTTGTAAAATTTATTTACAAATTTGAATTGAATAAAATTATTTCTTATTTCCTTTTGCTAAGAGTAGAGATTATTTCTCTTAGTTCTATTATTTTGAGCTTTAAATTGAATGCTACTAAGTACAGGGAGTCTCCTTTGTATCAATTTAGAAAAAGTGAAGGTGAGAGAAATCTTTACATGAAAGCAAATCGATAGGAAAATTCAAATTTTTGTCTTGTATGTAGATTGATAAGTAGGATATATTTTCTACAGCAAGTAAAATTCTAATATTGCTATCAAGATTCAACTATTTATTTTTTCTAGTCAAACTCATTGGACCATTTTCATGAGTAGTTTTTGGCACAAACCCATATTTCATGCAAATGAATGGAATAGTTAGTACTAATTCCATCTGGGTAATGCTCATAGAGGTTAGGCACCAAGACTTCCTGGAAGGTTACTCATCCTAGTACTACTCTAGCTCGAGCACGCTTAACTACATATTTTCCTCCATGGTTAAACCAACTCTACTTGTAACCCCATTTGAAAAACCTTCAACAAGTGGCATTTCTTATGAACCCTTCATTATAAATCCCATTATGCTCATCATTTGATAAGTAGGATATATTTTGCACAACAAGTCAAACTATGATATTGCTATAAGGATTCCACTATGTTGTTTATTTGTTCAAACTCATTGACCCATGTTTTATAAGTAGTGCCTCAAAAAGAACCATTTGTCACTATAATGATTGGAACACTTAGCACTCATTGCATCTAAGTGATTCTCACAGTGGTTAAGAATTGGTACTTCCTAGGAGGTCACCCATCCTAGTACTACTTCATCTTGAGCGTACTTAACCACAAAGTTTCCTCTATGGTTAAACCCACTCTTCTTGAAACCAAATTTCCAAAACCTTTAGAAAGTGTTGTGCCTTATGAATAATTCATTATAAATTCCCTTAATCTCATGAATTGATAATTAGGAGATATTTTATATAGTAAGTCAAATTGTGATATTGCTATTAGGATTCAATTGTGTAGTTTTTTGAGTCAAACTCATTGACCCATGTTTCAGGAGTAGTGGTTCACACGATTCCATCTATCATGAGAATAAATATAACACTTAGCACTCATTAGATTTAGGTGATTCCCATAGATGCGAAGCATCAAGACTTCCCGAGTTGTCACCCATCCTAGTACTACTACAACTCAAACACGCTTAACTATAGATTTTCCTCCATGGTTAAACTCAATTTGCTTGCAACCCCATCTGCAAAACCTTCAACAAGTGTTTAGCCTTATGAACCATTAAATAAAAATCCCTTTAAGCTCATTAATTGATAAGTAGGTTATATTTTCTACAACAAGTCAAATTGTGATATTTCTATTAGGATTCAACTGTATAGTTTTTTAGTCAAACTCATTGACTAATGTTTCATGAGTAGTGGTTCACACAAACCCATATGTCATGAGAATAAATGGAACAATTAGTACTTGTTGCATCTAGGTGATGCTCAAAGAGGTGAAGCACAGGGACTTGAATTGATAAGTACGATATATTTTCTACATCAAGTCAAATTTTGATATTGCTATCACGATTCAACTGTGTAGTTTCTTTAGTCAAACTCCTTGACCCATGTTTCATGAGTAGTGGTTCACATGAACCCATATATCATGAGAATTAATAGAACAATTAGCACTCATTGCATCTAGGTGATGCTCAAACATGTGATGCACCAGGACTTCCCAGGAGGCCCCCATCCTAGTAATACTCCACATCGAGCATGCTTAACTACAAAATCTCCTCCATGGTCAAACCCACTCCACTTGAAACCCCATTTGAAAAAATTCAGCAAGTGTTGTGCCTTATGAACCATTCATTAGAAATCCCCTTAAGCTCATCAATTGATAAGTAGGAGATATTTTCACAACAAGTCAAATTGTGATATTTCTATCAACATTCAACTGTGTAGTTATTTGAGTCAAAATCATTGACCCTTGTTTCATGAGTAGTGGTTCACACAAACCCATCTATTATCTGAATATAACCAAAGGATAGTATATTTCATATACTACAAAAAAAAAAAGTTAATTGGTTTCTTACACCAATAGTGATGGAGTACGAAATTTGAATGATAGGAACGGAATAGTACACTATATTTTTCATTTCAGTTTGAGAGAAATTCCAAGAGATTGTAAGAAATATCCCATAATTTTTATATCTACAACTAAGGCTAAATATATTGTAAAAAAAAGTAGTAGCATGTTAATCTTTTTGGCTAAGAAGAATCTTAGTAAAGTTGAAATAAGAACAAGAGAATTGAACCATAGTATTTTGTGACAATGTTTTACCAATAGAATTGATTTTTTTTATGGAAACAGAAATAACATTAAAATTAGGTATTATTGTGTCATAGAATTAGTTGAAACTAGTGAAATCAAATTAGAGTTTTACGAGTTTGAGTAGTGACTAGCATACATTTTTGCCAAGATATTGAACAAAGATAGTTTGAAATGAGTGAAAAGAAATTTGGGCATAATTGATTTGGATGAAAGATGATCTTATTTTCTATATTAAAAAAAAGTAAGAGTGTTAGAATTTTTAACATAAACTTTTTTTCCCAAACCTCTTGTACACTCTTATGGACTCACTTACTTATCAAAAGTAAATGCAACCTATAGATTTCTTGTAGACATTGTGATTGTGTCCTCCAAATTTCTCCTGATATTGAAACTCGAACAATCATTTTTTTATAGAGAAAATTTATCAGGGTATGTCTATTCGAAATTTAAATTTGAGGGGGAATTATTCTGTGTGAATAAGAGACAAAACAAAACGGAAATTTGAGGGGGAATTATTCCTTGTGAATAAGAGACAAAACAAAACGGAAGAGTTTCCTTAGTAGTTAGAAAGTTGAGAGAAGATTTTTCTAAATAATTTTTCTTATTGGGAAAAAAATATTTGTAGCGACAATTGTTGGGAAAGACTTTTACAAAAGGAAATGATTGCTCCAAACATTGAAGCCTCCAAGTGAGCAGTTTCTTAGAGAGCTTAGTGAAGCTCCAAAACTTTTTGGGTGCAACTCAAAATCATTGCCAACAATTTGTAACCAGTAGTTTAGTAGTTTATTTTTGTTGTACTCACTAGTTTATTTTTGTTGTACTCATTAGTTTATTTTTGTGTTTTTATTTCTAATCTAATAAAAACTAAAAACTAAAAAAGAATGATGCATGTCTTAAATTGTGTGTTTGTGTCTCCATTTTATTTAGTATCTCACTATGTACCCTAGTGTTTAGAAAGCAAAGTTCCACTCTCTATATTATGTGTTCTTGTTTTGATTCTAGAGAATTGTAGTTCAAATTTTGAAAGATTATAAAATCATACATATTGAACACTCATTCTATAAAGTTCCATATTTTATGAGAATTTGGATTTTCCCACATTTTGTTTTAAAAATGTGAAATTTGGGGAGTCTTTGTTTTATATAGAGGAGTGTTTTTTTTGGGTGGATGTCTTATTTCTTTTGTCTATATCTACACTATTGTTGCAAAGATTAATTTTTTAATACATGTGATCATACTTTCTACGAAATGCGTATTTCTACTATAACCCTTCATTTTCACATATAAATTTTAAAGACTCCTAAAGAAATTCTCATTAGCTTTCAAGATTGAATTGATTTGACACATTAGAAGATCTCTCCAACAAAATAAAAACACTAAGGTTACAAATAAATGAATGTGGAATAGATAAAAGGGATGATTAGAAAATTATGTTTATTCTCTCTAAGATATGTCTTTTCTATTATGTATTCATGTGAACTTTCGACTCCATCAAGAGTGTCATGGGCATAGCTTAGAAAATTCCTTAAATTCACTTCAAGGCTCTTCGACTGCAATATTGTGTTGGACCAAGATATTGTGCATGCTCCATTCTAAATACTAGGGTTCCCAACAAATCCTCCAAGGATTAACAAAAGCTTGGACCAGAAGAAAACAATTAGGTCAACATCTTAGAGTATTTAGATCGTTAGCTATAGTACATATTCCACAATAACATTGCAAGGCTATAGATCCTCTATCTAGACCTTGCATTCTTGTTGGATATCTTGATAATAGAAAAGGCTAATGATTTCTTCATCCAGAACTACACTAAAACCGTTCATTGCACACAGTTCTATGATCCAGGGGAGTTGTTTTGACTTCTCACTTGATATTTCTACCTTAATCATGAATGATACTTCTTTTCATTAGATGACCATCTACGATCATTACCAATAGAGGTGTCTTCTTCTAATGTTGACAATAATGATAATGAGTAAAGGGAGGAGGAACCTTCATCCTTATCTTTGTTACATGCTTTGGATGATAATTCTTCAACATCTACCTTGGCCACTTCTCTACCTCTTAAGTTTAGAAAGATTTAAGATAGTACAAATACTTTTTAAGGAGATCCTTAAGATGGTTGGTGTGGTTAATTATTAAAATATTTTTATCTAGTACTACATGGACACATTTTCTCATCGGCTAAGTTAACCTTTATTACCCTCACACTATCTTTCCATAGTAGATGGTTGGGATGTACATCAGATGAAAGGGAAGAGTGATTTTTCTTATAGAAACCTTGAGGAGGAGATCTACATCAAGCAACTTTTAGGGTTTATTTGGAAATCATTCTTAGTATGTCAAATTATGAAATACCTTTGTGACAAGCATGATGATTTCTTATTGACATTGTTCCTTTACATTGATGATATCTTGATTATGGGGACTTTTGAACTGCTATTAGTGTAGTCAAGAAAACACTACAACAATGCTTTGAGATGACTGAATTAGGGTTCATACACTAATTCCTTGGCATTTATGTTTCCTTGTCTCCTTTTTGCATCACTCTTTCTCTGCCTAAGTATACTTCCAATCTTCTCAATCGATTTCACATTGCTGATTGCAAGCCATCTCAAACACCATTTCTCTCTGGAGTAAAACTTGAAGCTGATTGTTCTGCTTCATTGGTTGATGCTACCTTGTATCTTCAACTTTATTGATAGTCTCACTCTCATTTATTTGACCCATACATGGTCAGACATTTCTTATGCAGTTAGCATGGTTTCCCAATTCGTGCTGGAGCTGCATCTGCTGCGCTGGAAAGCGGCTAAAAGGATTCTAAATTATCTTTAAAGCCTTCTCTAATTTGGAATCCACTATAATAATTGATTGACTTTACATATTCAGATTGGACTAGTGACTATGAGCGTCAACTCCACTTTAGGACACCCATTTTCTTTTTCTAGTTGGACTAGCAAAAAAACAACATGCTATTGCTTTATCTACAACACAAGCCGCGTATTGAGAGATTAATGCCGCTTAATAGAGAAATTGAATCTGTACAGATGTTTTATGTATACTATTCAAACATCAAACTATTTACAAAGAAAACTATATTGCAAATATAAATTGAACAGCTCAGGAAAACCAGTAAAAAGATACATATATAAACAATGGAAATTTGTCATGGAATTTTCACCATCCTAACACAGCCTTCAAAATCAAAGAATTGTTCAATAATTGTAATGTAACTGTTTATGTTAATAATAATAAGTGCTCTTACAAAGAAAATCATTGAAATGTTGCCCAGTGTACTAAGATGACAACCCTAACATTTATTCTGTAAATCTAAATAAACCTCTGTGATCGCGATTGAAAAGAATCCGCTGAAGAATTCCTACGGACTGAGATAGGGACTTCTTCCTGCATATCAATATATATCATCACGAGTCACATTTTCTTTTAAATCTCAATAATAATTTCACATTAATTTTCTACAAAAGAAAGCATACAGTTCGATATATAGTTAAGAAAAGCTCGACTCGCGATACC
>MU226388.1:92563-119521 GCA_018584345.1 Thuja plicata
TTTTTTCTTCATTCCTTTCTCACTTGCACTGGAAGTTTGAAACCAATCGAGTACCTTCGTTTCATCTACCACATTAAAATTATAGGTAATGTCCCCTATTTGTTCTGAAGTAGGATTTCTATATCCACTCATGAAAATAGACTTTAAGCCTCTCCTTTGGTCTTGTGTTAGCGTCCCACTGCTTTGCTTCTCCATTACACTGGAAGATCGGCTTAACTTAGAACCTGTAAAAGGAATCAACAGAAATATTGAACAAAGCAGGAGAAATATCATAACCTAAAATAGGGAAAACAAAATTTCATTACTTCGAGGATATTTTCGATCCATTTCCCTCACACAGCTAACTTAGCTTCTGTTAGAAGCTTGCAGGATTTGGCCCGGTTCAATACTGTTTAAAGCTTTGCCCTAATGCAAGCTATTGCATAAGATCTGAGACACGCGAAATGAGATCTGAGATACATGACAAAATGAGATCCAGATAAATAAGATCCGAGAAAGATGAGATGAGAGTTACAGAAATATGACATTGGATAAATCGTTAGCAGTTGACAACCTGGAAAGATAGAATTTTTTGAAAATAATATAGAGAAGATCAAATTACTTCTTCCAGATAGATCATGCAACGAACTATGGAATTAATTCAAGGTTGTCTTCCCTCCTCCTCGTTCTTCAGAACATGAGTGGACAAAGTTATGACTAAATGTATATAGATTATATAACGGAATGATTTTCTTATCTTTAAAAAATGGAGAAGAAAACTCGATTACTTACATCGAAGAAACCTTATCATCCAACTGCTTTGAGTGTGCAGACCAATCAGAAGCCCAATACAAAACTGTAAAATATATATTTATATCAACGGGGAACAATGTTAGGGCTTGTTTTTATATTCATATTCTCAGCATAATTGCTATTGCTCCTTTTTGTTCCATGTTTTCAGCATAATTGCTATTGTTTCTTTTTTTTAAATAAAATTAAGTCGCTTAATTTTCAACCTAATTAAGAACCGAATTAAGAAGTATTTTTATTTTTCAGTTATGTTCTTGTTTTTTATCTTTTCTTCTTTTAGAAGGGATATATATATTTGATAAAAATGTATATTCATTTTATTAATGAGAAAGGTTATATATTGTAAATGTGTTAATTTGTAAATAAGAATTGAAGAATGTATTATTCTTATTCTTGTTCTACATTTTTTTCTTTTTAATCTACAAGTTTGTTCTTTCTTTTTTAATTACATACTAAAATTTTACGGATCAAAGAAAATGTTTAGAAAATATTAGAGCGATTTTACATGTTAAAGAAAATGTTTACAAAGTATGAGAGCATATGATTGCTAAAAATTTTCTTTTTGCAAGTATTGAACAAATTAAGAACTTGTGAATAATAGAATTTTGAGCCTCTCCAAATTTGACACCTTATATCTATTTCAAATAGAAGTCAAAGATTCTACTTTGACTGGAAAGTAGAGGCACGTATCCAATAGTAATGACAACATAGGTTGAACCAAATTCTACATCAGAGAGACCAGGCCAAGGTCATACTTTTCTCTATATTCTCCATAATTAGTAGCCATTTTAGGATAATTGCTATTGTATCTTATTTTATCCATCTTTTTTTCAATAAAACTACAAATGCTTATATTTAAAGATAATTACTGAATATCTCTATTTTTTAGTTTTTTTTTTTTTTTGTTCTTTCTCTAAATATTTTCCTCTTTTATTTGTAAGTTTGTTGTTTCTTTTTAGTTAGACTTCAACTATTATGTGTATCTTTAGCTAAAATTTTACATGTTATGAGAGATTTATAATATTTACATGCTAAGAAAGCACAAAATTTTACAAAAATGAGATTGAAACAATAAATATAATATCTCTTGGTTCTCCATTGCTTCTAATTTGATTAGTTATGAATTGTTTGGTAAAGATTTTTCTGTTACATAAATAATTTCTTGTCATCCATTAGTTGTTGGATCCTTTTCCATTGCTGGTTTCATCTTTTCTCATAAATTTATGTCACTCTTATGCCTTTTTTTACCATAATAAAAAACTATTACAGTAAGAAAATCATATTTGACTCAAGTACTTGCATTTTCAAACCAATTGTATGCATTTTTTAACTTGTACTCCAACCGTATCATTGTAGTCCAAGGTTAATCTTGATATGAGATTTCTTTTTGGTTCTAGATTCTCATTTATGCTCTATTAAACCTCTTGTAACAAGATGCAAATAAAGTTACCCTAAGGTTCTCAACTCACAAAAATACTATTGGATAATTACTGTAGAATCCACCAGTATCTTCTCTTTCTTCATGTGCAGGAGAGTGATCTAGGATATGTGCAATTATGTTTGCACACCAACTATTCAAAATAAAAGAAATGTAATACTTGCTACTCTTGGCTTCCATCTTGTGGAAACACTTGTCACTCATACTTTCCATCTTGTTTTTCTGTTCTCCACTACACTTAACACATAAACTAACCAAGGCACTATAGAAAGAAATGTAAAGACAAAAGCATAGTAGTAAAGAAATATACTGCAATTTGAAAAAGGATGGAACAATGAATCTAGAGTTGCAGTTCATTCACTCACATGTGTATTTATGTTTATCCATTAAAATATTTCTACTATTGTTGTCCAAACAACATCAAATATTTGAGCACACTCCCTTTACCTAATCCATAACCCTTAACTTCCTAGGGGTTTCAAGCAAATGAGGGCAATAATTCAATTTACAAAGAATTTTCTATCTAGTGATGCAATGGTTACACAGGGTAATTAAGTTTTTGAAAGAGTTTTTTTTTTTTTTTTGCTAAACATATGCTTCCTTGTGAATTTTAAATGATCCAATATTTAGGAAGAGTAAAAAAGAGAAATTTTGTTTTTTCTTTAAGGTGAAACAATAGTTTTAATTTTTAAAGTGTTGACCATTTTATTTTCTAATGGTTACATAGGGCTATTGAGATTTTGAAAGAGTTTTTTCAATTTATTTTCACCAACTAATGTCACAAGAAAATAAGTGATCTAATGGTTAAGAAGGGTATGTAAGAGAGGAATTGTTTTATCCTTAAAGATAATTGATAATTTCAAATTTTAAAGAGTTGGAAATATCAAGATCTAATGGTTACATTAGAAGCTAACATAACTAAAGAGTTTTTCATTATTTTTTTTTCACAAAATTATATTTTGTGGGAAATATGTGACGAGATGGTGATGCATTAAATTATGGAGAAACCTCAACGACATTGGTTCAGCCCTTGCATCCATGAAACAATGGAAGAAAAAAATACAAATAAGTAAAAGAAAGAGATTCAACCTTTTATTATCATCGAAGATTATTTACAATAGATCTGAAACTTGTTGTTTCACATGCAAAAAAACATGCCCAATGACACTCAAAAACCTTAAAATCCTACCCAAACTAATCCAATTAATATGATGAGATCATCATGCTCCTTAGGAACAAGTCCATAAGCTTATAAAGCCATCACAACATCTAGTCGGCCTTGAAAAAGATTACATTCTCCAATAAATTAGTAAATACATTATACCTAAATAGGTTAGGACCCAAATCTTAAAGAACAACTTCCAATGAAATATTTAAAAGATGCGATCATACAATAAGGTCATCCTCAACCCTAATAATGAGCTAGCACGATCGCATAAAAAGATTCGCACCAGTAGATCAGGAAATCGATTGGAAACACCAAGACCAATTGGCAAACTAAAGAAAAGAATAAGAATGGACCAAACCTAAGATATCTTCTCCACAACATAATGAAACAAGATGCGATCATAGACAAATCTTCTCTAAGATGTCTTGAAAAAACCTATTAGATTGCATTAGATAAAGAACCAACTGGAGTGACCACCATCTAAAACACCAAAAGTAACCAACTAGAATAGAATAGAAAATAAACTAAGGGGTCAAATAGTTTATGTTGATGCAAGATTTACAACATCCAAGATTCTCCCACATCAAACACCCAGGGTTAATAAAGAAGTGAGCCTTTGACCTTGCAGTTGTAGAAGAAATACATAACTGCATAAAATATTTTATTTTAACCTTAGGCCTCTCATTCCTCATGGTTAAGAATATGAACCTGCACACAAAAAATTTCTACCTCCTCTGATATGATATCCATAAGCTCTACACCAAATCAAACCAACCAACAAATCCACACAAAGAACCAAACAGATCAGCCACATAACTACACTCAAAATCTATACCCTTGTTCACAAACCCACTTATCAACCTTAACCACTCATCCTCATACTCATCACACATCTAAATACTTTATGTCATCAATCCATAAACAATCAGGAAATAAAGAACATTAATGAATCCACCACCCTTATCCTTCAGCCATTCATCCATCTACATCATCATCAAAAACTCTATCCTCATATCAGTCTTCATCTTCACACTCAACATATCCACCCTCATGCTCAAATATTCATCTCTATCAAGGAAATACTATCCATCTTTCCACACTTTCACTAAAACAAAAGAGACACCATCCTCTTCCACACAATCAATTTTATTAGTATTAGTAGAAACAAAGAACTGCATATCTCCTCTCTTACACCCTATAGGTAATCTCTAAAACAAATCAACACTCAACTGAAACAAATTAGTTTGCAACTCTCCATCAACATCATGTGCATAATCACAACTAAGAGTCTTATCGTAAGCCCTCTCATACTCACTAATCTCATCAATATTAATACCCCTACTGTAATCAATATCAAACTCAATAACCACCCCATCAAGGTTACCAAATTTAGCCAAAGGAATCTCAATTCCAACATCAACAATATATACCTCTTCAATATTAGTAATCTCATTATCCCCTTCATAACAAGACATTCCTCAAATATCTCATTGGATCCAAGTAATAGATTATGCAATTCACTCATAACCATATCTACCTTATCCTCTACAATCTAAGTCAAAACTCTCATCGATGTACATACCTCATCAAGATTATCCTCCTTCTTAGTAGTAACCCTAACTTACTTTATCCTCCTTCTAAAAATCCTTCTCATAGGCCAAACAATCCACCTCTTCACTAGTAAATGCCAGTTCTCAACCTCCAAAAATCCTTAGTAGCTTCTTCACATTCACTCTCAAGTTCAAGATTCCTCCTCAATCCAACTAAAAATTTACAAATCTCAAACCTCTTATCAACCCTAAGGTTTTCAAACATTCTCCTTACACTTCTAGGGTTAATCCTATCCAACGCCCTCTCTCCCTTCACAAGGTGCATCTGCCTCTTCTCTATGATCTAAGTGTAGGATCTCAATTAAACCCGTGAAGAAAAAGTTGAGAAAAATGCATCCCCATGTGGCTTTATTGGTTGAGGCAGAATTGGAAAAGTTACTAATAGTTGGCTTCATAAGTGTCATAGCTTATGCATAATGGATTTCCAATATTGTACCTATTACTAAACATGATAAATCTATCTGAGCATGCATGGATTTTAGAGATCTTAACCTTGCTTTACCTAAGGATGATTTTACATTACCTAGCATTGATTCTATAGTGTATTTTACAACATTCTATGTTTTCATTAATGGATGGTTTTAGTGGCTACAATCAGATGAGAATTCTACCTGAGGATCAAGAAAAGACTGCTTTCACTTTCCCTTGTGCTACTTTTTGTTAGAATATTATGCCCTTCAGCCTTAAAAATGGTGGAGAAACCTATCAAAGGGAAATGCCAACCATCTTTCATGACATGATGCATACCTTTCTTGAAGATTATGTGGCTTATATCTTAGTAAAGTCACATGAAAGAAAAGATCATCTACCTATCCTAGAAAAAAAAATCTTTACAAGATTGGATAAATTTAAAGTAAGGTTAAATAAAAAAAATGTGCATTTGGTGTCCAATCTAGAAAGCTATTGGCCTACATATTTTTGGCAAAAGGGATAGAAGTGGATCTAGAAAAAGTGCAAGTCATTATGGAAATGGAAAAACCCAAAAACATTAGTCAAATGAGGTCACTACAAGGAAGACTCCAATCTATTGGAAGGTTCATCTCTCAATTGGCAGAAAAGTGCCACTCTTTTACCAGATTGCCACACAAGGATAATATTTTCAAATGGCATGATGAATGTGAACAATATTTTACCCTATTGAAGACATACTTGTTAAATCTACCCATTTTTATGCCTCCTATCAAAGGAAAACCCTTACTATTATACATTTTAGCAACGAAGAGATCTTTAAAGGTCTTATTAGCACAAGAGGATGATGAGGGAAAAGAAAGAGCAATCTATTACTTAAGAAGAATCTTGATCAAATATGAGTTGAATTATAGCTTCATGGAGCGGGATTGTTTAGAAGTAGTATTTGCCTTTCAAAAACTATGACATTACATGTGGATGCACAAGTTTAAGTTGATTGCTAAGATTGATCCATTAAAGTATTTTCTTAGAAAAATAACTTTTACAGGAAGGATTGCTAAATGGGTGATGGTATTAAGTGAATTTTACATTGAGTATGTGGATCATAAAGCTATCAAGGGACAATTCATAGAAGATCAATTTGCAGATAATCTTTTATTTTCTACTCATCCTATTTGGGAAGAATTTCCAGATGCAAAGATAGTAAATGTGGAAGCAAAAGCATGGAAATTATGTTTTGATGGATCTTACACTCAACATGGATCAACAGCCGGTATTTTATTGATCACACCATAGGGATACACCATTCATAAGTCCTAATTTTTTTTTTTCTCATGTACCAACAATATTTCAGAATACGAAGCTTTAGTCATACGCATTAAAATGGATTTAGAATGAAATGTGACCAAGCTACAAGTATATGGGGATTGACAATTAGTCATCAACCAAATTAATGATGAGTATCAAACTAAGGATGATAGGTTCATGCCATAAAAATGGATGGTGGATGATGAGAAGAAATATTTTTTCTTTATTACATTTGAACAAATTCCAAGGGATAAAAATAGAGCAACAGATGCTATGACTACTTTGGCCTCCTTACTTCAAATGCTTGATTAGAATGCTAGGTACAAATTCTTGGTGGAAGAATTCATGAAACCTGCTTTTGATCTACCTAAAACTCAAATCATTTACCTTCTAAATGGACATGAATCACCTTGGTACAGACCCATTTTTACCTATCTAAAAGACCAAGTTTTTCCTTTAGACCAAACCCGTACCCAAGAATGACACTTCATATGCCAAGTGACTCTTTACACTATCCTATCTAACACATTGTAGTGCAAAAGTCTTGAAGGAATGCTACTTAGGTGTTTAGAGGATGAGGAATCAAAGTTATCTTTATGAGATGTTCACAAGGGTATTTTTGGATCTCATTCAAGTGGGTTAAACCTAACCAAGAAAATCCTTTGCATGGGGTATTTTTGGAAAAACTTATAAAAGGAAGCTTTCGACTTTGTCAAAGTGTGTTCAAAATGTCAATATCATGGAGACATGATTCATGTTCCTGTACAAGAGTTACACCCAATAATTACACCATGGCCTTTCTACCAATGGGGATTTGATCTTATTGGGAAGATTTATCCACCTTCATCCAATGGTCACAAATACATTATGTATTGTCGCAAAATGGAAGCACTTCCATTTTAGATTAGTTTAGTCCTCCAAGTAAGTGGTTTTGGGTCATGTCAAATGCCTTGAATGGTTCTTTGACTTGGATCTAGCTTTTCCCCTATTCTGCACTATTTTCCACTTCTCTCCAGCCTATTTCTAGCATCCTACTTTGTGAATTTGAGGTTCTCTACCTCAGGTTCAAGGTTGATCTCGACCCTGACCTAAGTCAAAGTCAACTTCGATGTTGGCCCAGGGTCCAAATTTCAAGTTTTCAAAGTTTTTGGATGTCGAGGATTGGAAAGATTTAATTCCCGCATCCGAGTTGGTTGTTTCAGTCTATGAGGTAACAAATCTTAAAATTATATTTAATATAGGTCCAATTACATGGGCGTGAGACTAATTAGAATTTAATTCTCCTATGTCAGCCTCTCTAGAATATTGTGCCCTAGATTTGTATATAAGGAAGCCTTTCTCCTCTCATTTTCTCTAAGACAAGCTAAGACACAAGAAGCAATTTCATGCATCCAAACACTATGCATAATGTATTGATGGAATCATCTACATTCAAGAACTCAAGCATTCAATTCATCAAGAAAATCCATTTGGTAGACATTGAAGGATTCACGCTCCATGGAGCCCTCTTTTTGAATATTTCTCCATCCACATCCATGAAAGCTTCTTCCTATTCCAAGATCCATTCAAGATTGGTGTTGAAGATCTAAAGACAATTGATTTGAGAAATCCTACATCCTATATCCTAAATTCTATATTACTTTGGAGCATCCATACTTATGTATTCAAGGATCCGAATCCTCCACAAGGGTTTCAACATAAGTAAGGTGAATTGTTCTATTTTCCTTGTTTATTATTGCAGTTTCAATTATACTTTAAGATTAGTTCCAAAACCGGGGTTTGACCAAGGTAAAACCCCTCCCCCAAAAAAACAAAACCATTTTTCTTACATATACAAGTAAGGAACAATGAATTATAGAGTAGATTTGGATACCCTTTTCGACATACTTTCAAGATTCGAGAACAAAATTTCCACCAGAGCAGTGCAAGTCAAGGTTGACATAAAGGGTCAAGGTCTACCTATCATTTTTAGATATCTACAGTCACTATTTTGGAAGTTGCGGAGCAGATTTTGATACCCTTTTTGGCAAACTTTCAGGATCCGTGAACATAAATTCCATTGGAGAAGTGTAGGTCAAGGTCAACATAAAGGGGTGCAATTGTGCCCCCGTATTTGGGTCAAGGTCGACCTGACTCAGAAAAGAAAAAGATTTATGGGTTTTGTAGATCTCATAGTTTTAATTTAGGAACACACAATTCAACATTTTCTGAGACCATTTGATAAGGTTTTCAGCATATTCTTTTTCTGAGATAAGTACTTTTTATTTCTTCATTCCATTATTCTTTACAAACATTTCCAGATTTACATTCCTTATCATTACAGTTAAATGTATGTGGTTAAATGTGGCATGGGGTCTCTTTTATGTGATAATCTCCATTGTTCAAAACCCTATCTAAAGATCTCCATATTTTATCCATTACATTTTCGTGAACCCGCAATAGACAACTCTTTCTTTTTGGTGTTAGATTTGCATTTTATGCTAGGTCTTACATGCATATAAAAGTAGATTTCTTTTACACTTGTATTTATATTTCAAAAATAAAAAATCACAAATTCCTTTAAAAATACAAAAACATTTACATTTTCATGCTTGTAGTGCTACTTTGTGTTCAACATGTATGATTTTTGTTTTGAATACTTTGATGAGGATTTTATTACAAAAGAGGATAGATCCCCTATTGAGGTAAATTTTAGTGAGGATGAAAATTATTTGAATATGATCTCCATTGATCCTATTCCTATTTCATCCTCCTCTACAACCTCTTCAATTTACCTTTACCATATGGTGTGTGCATGGTTACCTTCATGTTCCACTATTTGCAACATTGATGCACTTAGAATGATATATCCTAAACCTTTGTTGATGGTAAAAGGATGTCCTCGAATAAAAATTAAGGGTAAACCTAGAGATCGTTTGGATTTCTTTGATAACATGGATTCCATTTCAAATTACTATTGTACAAGGAATAACCCCCAGCCTAATGTTCTGGCTTCTTTACCACACTTTCAACCCATTCTTCCTCCTCCACCATGTCTTCCTAGCAAGGATTGTAATTTGATAAACCGATTGCGCAATACCCCTGCCAAGATTTCTTTATGGGAGCTTCTTCAGACTTCACCTACCTATCATGAAGCCTTTCAAAATTCTCTAGAAACTCTTCCCACTCCACCTCCTAATCAAGAGAACATCAATGCCTTCTTACAGTGCATGCATGCTACCCTGGGTCCTCCTGATATTGTATTTAGTCAAAAGGATTTACCTTCTAAAGAAGTACAAAATCAATATGATGCTCTTATGGTTGTTGTTACTATCAATAAGAGTATCATTTGTAGGACCTTGATTGATAATGGATCTGGGCTTAATATTTATATCATGGACATGTTCAAAGCGATGAAAGCCGATCTTTCAACTATTTAACCTGACAATGTTCCTATACGTGGCTTTGATAACATTTATAAGAAAAATTTGGGCATCATTACCTTACCTATCAAAGTAGGTCCGGTCATCCTGAATACTCCTTTTCATTGTATGCCTAGAACTCTTAATTATAGCCTCCTTTTGGGTAGGCCTTGGTTGCATGAGATGCATGTCATTCCTTCCACCTTTCACCATAAAGTCAAGTTTATTCACAACAACATGATATATACACTTCATGCGGATAATGCACCAAATCCTTGTTTGAATATTCAAACCCACAATACTCCTATTCCTAATAGTAATCCTTCTTCCTCTAATGCTCTTCCTAGAGATGATTTCAGAACCTTTGATTTTAATCCTACTTTTATTGGAGAGTATAAGGTTTCTGATCTTGATTTTATGAAGCAACAAAGAGAGTTTGAACAATGAGCTTTTTCTTCTACTTCTATTTCCCTTCATAATAACTTTGTCACTGCTTCTACCCACTATGCATCTGTCAAACCTAGTAGTGATGACATAATGCCTACTGAAGTTTCATTGACTCCTTCTGATATGGCTTCTCATTATGGTCCTAGTTATCATTTACTAGTTAAACAAGGATTCCATGGTCAAGGATGTGGTAAGCATAAACATGGAATTCAAATGCCCTTACAGAATGGGGGCATGAGAATTCTTATGAATTGGGATTTAATCCTCAACAACACATCAATAAAAACATCTCAAATAACACTTCAAAACATTATGAACCTATGAAGGAAATTTCCTAAGAAGTTCTTTTTCCTAAAATCCTTTGTGCTAAGATGATTACTAGACCTAAACGCAAAAGGAAACGTAGTCCACACTTGAATCCTCTTCCTTTTTGTTTATATCATAGATTTCATGATCACTCTACTAATGAATTTCAAGCTCTACATTATAAGATTAGGCAGCTCATTGATATTAAAGTTATTTATATATCATGTGGCAATGAGTTATATTTCAATCCTGATTTCTCTAAATAACATTTATGTTCCTATTATGGAGCTCCACATTATATAAACAAGGTTATCCTAATCCTTAGGGGCTCATTGTCTTGCATAGTGTTGTGAATTATATAATAGGTCCCCTTTCATTCTTGTTCCTATGCTTGGGGGGGGATGCCATCTCCTTTTTTTTTGTCTTTCTAGGATCTACTTTTCCCTTGGTTAAGCAATATCTATCTATTATGTGATATCCAATCATACATGAAAATTTTGGTCTGCATTCAGGGTCTATTTCCTTGATTATAACCTATTTCATTGTTTGACATTAGGTTTCCATTGTTTATAAATCTCTCACCTTGGAAACTGAATAGTGTGCTATCCCTCACAAGGGTTACTTTTTAACTTCTTACATTATATCTCTTTGCATTCATCCCTTCTATGGCCTCATAGTAGCTATTACCTTCTTGGCTTGAACTGGGTGTTGTCTATGGATATTGTCTTAATGTTGTTGAAGAGGGCTTTATCCTTGTTCTTTTCTTTCCTTAACATGAAAAAATGGTATATATTTTTCCATCTTAAGGAGGGGGCATATATACAGCCTCCCTCATTCTATATTATGCATTTTTTTTCTAACCTTTTTTTTTGCAGTATGCTAAATCCTTGGAAGGTAATGTACATAAGTTTCTAAATCCTGAAGAGATATGCATTTTACAAATGTATTCCATGGTGATATGAGGATATAGATCCATGGGTACTTAAAAAAGCCACCACAAGGCACACAAATTTATGGGGTGACTATCAAGTGCTTGATTGGTGGGCAATCCTATCCTTTTTGTGGTTTATAGTGAGATACACACATCTTATTGGGTGAGATAACAACCCCTCTTTCTCTTTTATTTTACCGGTGATGTCTCTCTTATTGTAATCTTGGGGTTGACAAAGACTTGAGTCCTTGGGGGCTTGAGGATTGCTTTGTCTCTTTGATTTCAATAAGACCATTTTTTTTTTGTGATCTCCTTTACCAAGAGTTTGCATCGAGTCCATACTCTTGCTAAAGTGGGGGCTAAATGTATCATCAAAAAATGGAAGCACTTCCATTTTGGACTGGTTTATCCCTCTAAGTAAGTGGTTTGAAGTCATGTTAAACACCTTGAATGGGTCTTTGACTTGGATCTGGCTTTTCCAATGTCTTGTCCTATTTTCCACTTCTCTCTGGCCTATTTCTGGCATCCTTTTGTGTGAATTTGAGGTTCTTGACCTTAGGGTCAAAGTGGTCAACCTCAACCTTGACCTAGGTCAAGGTTGACCTTGAACTTGATATAGGTCAGGGTTGACCTCAACCCTGACCCAAGGTCCAAATTTAAAGTTTTCAAAGTTTCTGGATGTCGGGATTTGGAAAGATTTAATTCTGACTTCTGGGTTGGCTATTTTGGTCTTCAAGGTAACAACTCTTAAAATCATATTTTATATAGTCCCACCTATAGGGTCATGATACTAATTTAAATTTAATTCTCCTATGTCAGCCTCTCTAGAAGATCGTGCCATAGATTTGTATATAAGGAAGTCGTTCCCCTCTCATTTTCTCTAAGACAAGCTAAGATACAAGAAGCAATTTCATCCATCCAAAATATATGCATAATCTATTGACGGAATCATCTACATTCAAGCACTCAAGAATTCAATCACATTCAAGCATTCAATTCATCAAGGAGATCCATTTGGTAGGCATTGATGGAGTCAAGCTCTATGGAGCCCTCTTGTTGAAGATATCTCTATCAACATCCATGCAAGCTTCTTCCTATTCCAAGATCCATTCAAGCTTGGTGTTGAAGATCTAAAGACAATTGATTTGAGACATCTTAAATTCTACATCCTACATTCTATATTCATTTGGAGCATCCATACTTGTGGATTCAAGGATTTGAATCCTCCACCAGGGTTTTAACATAAGTAAGGTGAATTGTTCTATTTACTTTGTTTATTACTGCAATTTTAATTATAATTTAAGGTTAATTCCATAACTGAGGTTTGACAACGGAAAACCCATCCCCCTAATTAAAAAAACCATTTTTATTGTAGGTATAGGTACAAAACAATGAATTACAGTGCAAATTCCGATACCCTTTTCGGAAAAATTTTAGGAATCTGAGAACAAAATTTCCACCAGAGCAAGGTCAAGGTCGATATAGAGGGTCAAGGTCAACCTATCATTTTTAGATATCTACAGTAGCTATTTCAGAAGTTGCAGAGCAGGTTTGGATACCTTTTTTGGCAAACTATCAGGATCCACAAACAGTTTATGTCAGAGCAATGTAGGTCAAGGTCAACATAGAGGGGTGCAATTGTGCCCCTGTATTTGGGTCAAGGTCGAACTGATTCAGAAAATAAATATATTTCTTGGTTTTGTAGATCTCATAGTTTTGATTTGAAAATGAAAAAATCAACAGTTTCTGAGACCGTTTGGCAAGGTTTTCAGTAGATTATTTTTTGGAGATAAGTACTTTTAAATTCTTCCTACCATTATTCTTTACAAACATTTCTAGATTTACATTCCTTATCATTATAATTAAATGTAAGTGGTTAAATGTGGCATAGGTTCTCTTTTAGGTGCTAATCCCTATTGTTTAAAACCCTATCAAAAGATCTCCATATTTTATCCATTACATATTATAATTGCAACAGAATAGTTTACAAAACGGGTAAAAGTTGTGCCAATGAAAACTATAACGGGTAAACAAATATCTATGTATATTATCACCCACATCATTTGTAGATATGGTATTCCTCATGCCATCATCATGGACAATGGAAAACAATTTAAGAATAAATGTGTGAATGAATTGTGTGAGACCTTTCATATCACACACCATTCTTCCTCCATTTATTATCCTCAAGGAAATGGACAAGTTGAAGCTACAAATAAGAATATCCACAAGATATTGAAAATACTGATTGATAAATCAGGAAGAGATTGGCACATACAAATAAACCTGACATTGTAGGCTTATAGAACAATAATTAGGATACCAGTGGGGGAAACAACATTCTCTTTAGTTTATGGGGCAGAATCTTTTCTACCTTTCGAGGTTGAAATCCCATCTTTGAGAGTCTCATTACAAAGATTGATAAATGATGAGGATTGTAGGGTTGCATGACTTTAAAAATTGAAATTTTTAAAAGAACATAAAACACAAGCTTATGAGAACTTGAAAGTGTACCAAAGAAGAATCTCAAGGAACTACAACAAAAGAGATAAAATCTAGAGAATTTCAAGTGGGAGATTTAGTGTTGAGAGAAAACCCTAAAAATCAAGCAGAGAGAGAAATGAAAGGAAAATTGGAGGAAAATTTTCTTGCACCTTTTTTTATTACTTCTTCTTTTGGAATGGGGACATACATGCTAGCTGACTGTGACAGAGATGAGCTACAAGAACCTATCAACAACATCCACCTAAAGAGGTTTTATACTTGAACATATGAGAGAGTATAGGTTGAAAGAGTATCAGATGAGAATGTATCCGATGAGTTTAGAATCATTCTTTGTACATAAGAAAAGTTCAAAAATCCAAAAACATGAGAAAAGTTCAAAATCCAAAAAAATTGAGAAAGATAAAAAACTCAAAAACAATTCGGAAAAGAAGAAAAGCATAAAAAGAGGAAAATTGAGCATGAAGAAAGGAAAGCATAAAAAAGGTTGTCTTGGTGAAAAACCTAGCAAATAGGAACCTTGAAGATAAAATTTAAAAAAAAATTAGAAAAAAAAAGAAAAAAAAAAGAGAAAAGAAAAAAAAATCAAAGAATTTTTTTTTAAAAAAAAGAGAAAAGTGGCTTAGTGAAAACCTAGCAATAGGCGCCTTGGTAGCTAAAAAAGAAAAAAAGAAGTGAAATAGAGAAATAAGTTCAAAAGGTGAAAACTTGGTAAACAGTCGCTTTTTGATTCCTTTTCTCTTACTTAGTTGCATTTGTACATATTTCCTTTGCATCATCCCATTTGTTCATCCTCATTGCATTTGTCATTTGTGCATAGTCATAATAAATTCTTTGAGCTACATTGTCAAAAATCATTGTCACATACTAGGTTTTCATTTACCTAGATTTATACATGGTCTCATGTACACTTGGGGGCAAAACATTGGTTTTGATACAAATGGATTTGATAAGTGCTACTTTTTGGTCACATGAAATGATAGATTTTTTTTTTAGAAGTTTAGAGGAGAGATGTTTTTGAATCTTTGATGAATATCATTGTTCAAACCAAGTATTTGATCTTGCACCTTGATCCTTGAACTTCATGACCTTATTATCAAAATTAAAATTTCACAAAACCTAAAAGATCAGAATGGATAGCATTCTATTGAAAATCTTGATACAATACAAAACACTTGAAGTTTTTGATGATGTTCATTGAATCATGTTCTATTTATCTAATAAATGATGTTTTGACTAGTTTGGCAATGATGAAGACACTATATTTTTCTTGATTTTTGTGTGACTATTTTGAGGAAGATCAACAAAATTATGTGAATACGTCTAGGGATATGGTCATCAAAGAATCATTGAGGACATTCATATACGAAGGCGGGTTAACCTTTGTTTATTTACGCAAATAAATACCTTGGATATTTATATCTTTGATATCTTAATACCAAAATCAAATTGCAACATTGAATCCAATGAAATCGGTATTCAAACTCCCATAGTTGATTACTCAAGTAGTGAGGGTTGTACTAGTTTCTAATGGCTACAAAATTGATGAAAGTAGTATTCATAATATCATGATGTGGTTATCCAATTAGTGATGATTGTACTTGCTCCTAGTTCACTTAAATCTTAATGATGAAAATGTTGGAATAGTCCCAAGGATAACTAAGAGGGGGGTGAATCAGTTATCAGACAATTTAATTCTTTTCTCTTTACTTAATGTAATTTGATATAAAGTAAATACACATTCAGATAACAAAATAGAGTACTCAACAATTTGATTACGGGGAAACCAAATAGGCAAAAAACCCGGTGGGAATTAGCACCTACAAATAACTACACTAGTTTATAATGATCCCTGTTAGAAGATCTTACAACCTTGTTAGGAGTTTATCTTTACAATGGAAGAAGTATAGAGACCTAGTTAAAGGTCGGACCCTATTAGGAGTCTTTTACAGATAACCCTGTTATGGGTGAGGACTCACTGTCCAATATCTCACTGCTAAGATGGTGAAAGCTACAACCTTCAGTATAACAGATATACACTATATCTGGTAAATGAACTATTTGAGTAGACCTTCTGTCTTGATCAGTTCCAATGAATTGCAATCAACTTTTGTTTCTTCACATAGATCTTCAACCTGTTCTCTCTGACTTTCTGCTTGTCTTTGTCTTTTATTTTTTTACACTTCATTTTTGACACTTAGTGAGCATATCTGAACTACTATATGTATCTTCACCAAGGATAAGGTCACGACGGAATCTGGAAACACTTCATCAACTTCCTTGTCAGCTCAACCAAGCATGCAATACAAATTAGGACTGTGCAACTCAAACTGAATAGACGCGACACTTCAAAAATTTGGCTTCACCAAATTAACTCTAACGTCATGATTCTATTGAAACACATTTAGCACCTTTGGATAATTATCTTTAACTCATAGCTAAACATGAATACAACCACACATATCCAGAAGATAGGTGCAACTCAAGAAACACTATATTTACGTTGGCTGTTAGCAGATAAACTCCAGAATCTGTAACTGCCATAACTGACTAATCATAACTCAACTGAAAATGCATATCTGACTCAACGTGAATGCACATAGAAACTGGAACATGTATACACCATGAAATTAAACATGCATAGCTCTAAAATATCTATACTTATAATTGCATATATGATACCTGTTGTATATTATATGTTGTCATCAATGGCAAACATATAATCAATTATTTGCACAGAAGAAAATCTCCAACAATCTCCCCCTTTGACATTGATGGTAACATGTGATATCATCAACTCAAAGTGTCTTCCTTCTTTTTACAATCTTCTCAATATCCTCATCAAAGGTTCCTCTTTACTGTTACTTCTTTGTATACTCCCCAGAGTATATGCTCCCCCTTACTAATACTCCCCCTTTGACATCAATGACAAAGGGTGTTAAACACCTTTTAGGCACATGTACTACTCCAGAAGTAGAGTAGTAAACCATTCATTAGTCACCAAGGACTAATGTTCTTGCTGCAAGTTCTTATCAAACTCAAGATAGGGAATTACTCCCAACTTCTTCCTGAGATACTCAAAATTAACTTTTGATAGAGGCTTTGTAAAAATATCTGCTAGTTGTTCTTTAGTTCTTACATAGTCCAGCTTTACTTCTTTGTTTGCAAATTTTTCTCTTAGGAAGTGGTATTTGATCTTAATGTGTTTTGTCTTTGCATGCATCACAATATTCTTTGACATATTGATAGTACTAGTGTTGTCACAGTGAATAACAATAGGATAATCAATCTGAATACCAAATTCCTTGATCATCTGTTTGATCCAAACCATTGTTGAACAATTCAATGCTACTGTAACATACTCACCTTCTATTGTTGACTGACAGATAAAATTCTATTTTTTACTTGTCCAAGTGACCAACCTATCTCCAACAAATACTGCTCCTCCTGATGTGCTCTTTTTTTCATCAATACAACCTGCCCAATCTGCATCTGTATACACAAGAAGTTGTATGTTTTCTGAGATAGGATACCATAAACCATAGTTTATAGTTCCCTTTACGTATCTGAATATTCTTTTTATTACCATTAGATGATTTTTCTTGGGTTCAACTACAAATCTTCCAACAATGCCAACTGCATTAGAAATGTCAGGTCTAGATTGAGTGAGATATATAAGTTTTCCAATCATAGACTTGTATAAGGTCTTGTCAACTACTATGGAATCATCATCTTTAGAAATCTTGCATCCTATTATCATGGGGGTGCTTACTGGTTTGCAATATTCCATCTTGAAGGTCTTCAATATCTCCTTCACATACTTAGATTGATTTATAAATATGCCTTTGTCTGTTTGTTTTACATTCAATCCAAGGAAGTATTTGATAGGTCCAATCATGCTCATTTCAAATTCACTTTTAATTTCTTTGGTGAATTTTGCACTAAGTTTTTCATTACCTCCAATGATAATGTGATCAACAAAAATAGAAACAAGAAGTAGTCCTTCATCTGTCTCTCTTATAAATAAATTACAGTCTGCTTCTCCTTTTTTGAATCCTATCTTTGTTAAGTAACCATCAAGTCTCCCATACCATGCTCTTGGGGCCTGTTTAAGTCCACAGAGTGCTTTCTTTAATCTGCATACCATGTCTAGTTTATCTAAAAGTTTGAATCCCTTAGGCTGCTCTATGTAGACTTCTTCCTTTAAGTCACCATTTAGAAATGCTAATTTGACATCCATTTGATATACCTTAAATTTATTGAATGTTGCATAGGCCAAAAACAACTTGATAGCTTCAAGTTTACTCATAGGGGCAAATGTATTAGTGTAGTCTATTCCTTCTCTCTGTGCATATCCTTTGCATAATAATCTTGATTTGTTCCTTACTAATGTGCCTTCTTCATTCATTTTGTTCCTAAATATCCACTTAGTTCCAATAACATTCTTATCATGAGGTCTAGGGACCAGTTCCCATGTTTCGTTCTTGATTATTTGATCTAATTATTCTTGCATGGCACTTTTCCAATCTGCATCTTTGCATGCATCTTCAACACTTAAGGGTTCAATCTGTGAGAGTAAGCATACCTCTTCATTAGCGGTTGAACATTTTGCTCTAGATCTTGTCAAGACTTTTGCACTCTGATCTCCAATGATTTCTTCCTTAGAGTGGTATTTGGATGTGTATCTTGAATTCTTAGGAGTGATATTTTCATCTGTAATCTATGATTCTTCTTCGCTTGGTTTAGGATTTTTACATGAAACATCAATACAATCAAACATTTCTTCAATAACTATATCCATATTGATGGGTATGGGCTCATCTTCAATCATGGGAGCATAGTCATAATATCTTTCTTGAATCATAAACTTCTCATCAATCTTCACATGAGTACTTTCAATGATCTTCTTTAGTCTTAGATTGAAACATCTATAGGCTTTGCTTTTAGTAGAGTAACCAAGAAAAATACCTTCATAACTTCTAGCATCAAACTTACCAATGCTATCATCCCTCTTCATATAGCACTTGCTTCCAAAGATTTTGAAGTATTTTACCATGGGTACATTACCAAACCAAATTTCATAAGGTGTCTTATCTGCGCCTAACCTCAATTGTATTCTATGGATAGTGTAAACTGTTGTATTGAATGCATCTCTCCAGTAAGTATTGGAAACCTCTCCTTCAATCATGATCGTGCACATTGTGTCAAGTATTATCCTGTTCCTCCTTTCTGCTAACCCATTCTGCTGAGGGGTTATGGGTGCACTTAACTTTCTTTTGATTCCATGATCTTCACAATAGTCATAAAACTAGTCAGAGGTGAATTCTCCTCCTCTATCAGATCTCAGAGATTTTATCTTTAATCCAGATTCAATCTCAACCTTAGCTTTGAATACTTTGAACTTCTCAAAAGCTTCAAATTTTTCTTTTAAGAACACAACCCACATCATCCTTGATAAATCATCAACAAACAAAATAAAATACCTTTGTCTGTAGTATGATCTTGTTTAATTAGGTACACATAGGTCTATATGTATCAGATCTAATTTGTTTTCCTCAAAGTCTATTTTTCTCCTGAATGAGGTCCTCACATGCTTCCCCATCACACATTCCCTGCACATGGTTTCAACTATTCTTGCAATGCTAGGAAGGTCTCTTACTGCCTTTACATTACTTATCTTGACTATGTTGTCAAAATTGATATGACAAAGTATCTTGTGTCATAGCCAGCTACCATCTACTTTTGCAACAAAACAACTTACTTCTAAGTTGAGCTGAAAACATTACCTTTGGTCTTTGAACCTGATGCAATCATGTCTCCTTCTTTGTTATTAATCATGCACTGGTTTTTTTTCAATTCCAACTGATATCGTTTATCAAGCAAAACCTTTAGTATAACATATATACTCTATATCTGCTAAATGAACTATTTGAGTAGACCTATTTTCTTGATCAGTTCCAATGAATTGGAATCAACTTCCCTTTCTTTACATAGATCTTCAACTTGTTCTCTCTGACTTTCTGCTCATCTCTGTCTTTTCTTTTTTTTCACTTCATTTTCGACACTTACTGAACATATTTGAACTACTATATGTACCTTCACCAAGCATAAGGTCATGACGGTATCTGGAAACACTTCATCAACTTCCTTGTCAGCTCAAACAAGCATGCAATATAAATTAGGACCACACAACTCAAACTAAAGAGACACAATGCTTCACAAAGTCGGCTTCACCAAATTAACTCTAACACCATGATTCTGTTGAAACACATTTAGCGCCTTTAGATAATTATCTTTAACTCATAACTAAACATGAATACAAACACACATATCCCAAAGATAGGTGCAACTCAAGAAATGCTGTATTTACGTCGGCTCTTAACAGATAAACTCTAGAATTTGTAACTACCATAAATGACTAATCATAACTCAACTGAAACTACATATCTGACTTGGCGTGAATGCACATAGAAACTCAAACATGTATACACCATGGAAATAAACACACATAGCTCTAAAAAATCTATACTTATAATTGCATATATGATACCTGCTGTATATTATATGTTGTCATCAATGGAAAACATACAATCAATTATTTGCACATAAGCAAATCTCCAACAGAAAATATATCTTCTTTTGAATTTATTTCGTAAAGACAAAAGTTACAGTTAGTTGCATCTCATTTTTAGATTAATTGCATTTAGGGGATTTCCTAAGTTCAAATGAATCGTTTATGAAGACTTTCTTATGCATTTACCATTGCATTTATTAAACATTAATCATTATTTACGTGTTATAAGCATTAAAAATTATTCATTATCCAAATTCCATAACCATTTCATCATTCATATAAGAGCATATCATTGAAATATTGCATTATCAAAATACAAAAATACAACATGCATTCATTTAGCTCATTACATTGTCTTTATCATTTAGATTTGCATCCATCATATAAATTAAAAGCATTTATAAATGGATTTACATACATTTACATTCATCTAATTATGTCATATATAAGGCATTACATCCATAACATGTAGAAATTAAATGCATCATTAACATCATAGAGGTCCATCATAACATCAAGAAAGTCTGATATATATATCATCATGGAAATCGAAGTGATCAAGTCATCACAAATGCAAATCAAATGTATGACATATCAAAGCTACATCATATCAAAATGATACATCAAATTCCTGATCAAATAAATATTTGATACATTTGATACAATATATCTGATCCAATGATCTCAATATCAAATCATGAACCGCTAGGGGCACCTGGTGTATCTCATGTCCCTGAACCATCTGTACCATTTGGATCTCTATATTCTGATCTATCTTGTGTAGTAGGTGGTACCTGACTCATACTTGCCATACTCATCATCTATTCCATTATGGTCATAAACTTCTGCATCATACTAGCAACCTAATCAATCAGACCACTTATAGGTGTCATTCAAGCCTGTAAAGACCTAACATCTTGTGTCAAGGTATCTATAGCATAAGGAGCCTGTGGAATCTATGGTGCAATAGGAATTTGAGGTGCAATAGGAATCTATGGAACAATCTATAGAGGCACCTATCTCTATGTTGGAGGCTATCCCTATAGAGGAACCTGTCTAGCAATAGCTATCTGAGCCTGTCTGGCCACTCTCTGTCATTGATGGCCCCATACTGCCGATGGTACTACATTTACTGGTCTCATCTTTCAACCAACCCCTCTCCCTTGTACATGACCACCCCTAATCCATGGACCTCCATGTCCTCCATCTCTACCTCTAGCTCGTTGAGGAGCTCTCTATACTCTGTGAACTCTCTATACTCTCCAACCACCTTGACCACCACCATCACTGCCATCATCATCATGTGAAGGATCATATACATCAAGAATAAGATAATTAGGATTACTGAACTAAGGAAACCTGTGGAGAGAAAACCACTATGAGTAATCCACTGAGATGCATGGATCTAAAATATGCTCACGCATATCCCACTACATGTACCCTAATCTATCAATATAATCACATGCATAAATGAAATCAACCTACGCACCCTACATCAATCTCTCAGCCTAGACCTGAGCATATAGTGCCAAACCCTGTGGTATATCCTCAATCCTCCCATATTGACAAGATACTCTATAACAAAAAAATCTCTCGATCACTAAAGGGGACCTTCCTATCATACATCAAGGTGCAAACATATACGGTAACTCGTCATCATCCTCTTGCCATACCTCACATCCTCAATATGGTCTCTAGATAACCTGATCAATATCATTGAGAATGCATCTCCAATAATATAGTTTTCCCAGCCGAGGCTGATCAACCATTCCCTCATAAAAATACACATATGGAAATCCAAGATCTCTCTTCCTGGTAGTAATTAGTCTGAAAATAGGAACATGCTCCCATGTCCATAACTCTAATAACATCGCTCTGGCTAACAATGAAGCACTACCCCTATAAAGAACATGGTGCAACTCATGTTATAATTGTGCCAACATGCAAACACTCCAATCAAATCTCCCAGGCTGAGAAATCATATCCTTGATGATCTGACCCTAACCAACTTTGAATCTGTGCCCAGGACAATCTGGTAATAGAACTCCAGTGATCAATGTACCTAATACTCCAAGAAGAGGAGGGAAAGAAGAAAATTATGCCCAGGTGATACTCTCATCACCAATCATTTGATCTCCAAAGAATCGTATGCATACGCTACCATCATAAACCTGATCATAATAAACTGTCTCTCCTCGAGTCAGGATCCTCACCAATCTATACACATCTGGCATGATAGTCGTGTCTCCCATAGGAATGTGTAATATATTATGGTCAGAGTGCCATCTCTCTTCTATAGTTGCAAGTAATCCTTGGTTCATCTGGTATTGAGGTAGCTCAAGGAGATAAAACAAACTACATCTGCCGATAATGCGTCTCTCATGACCTGACAACTAGTATACCATGTCGGTAAGCCAAGCTAGAACACTACAGGAATATAACTTTTGGAACAATTTTTTTGTTGCAAATGAAGTGAATTTGATGCAGGAGCATCTTGGGTGTAAGGGAAATCTTGCATCACCCAAAAATATGTGTTTTTCTATTCAATAAGGGCTATTTTGTACAAAGCTGCTATTTTTGGAAACTTACTATTTTTAGTAAGTTGGTCGTTTGAACTTAGAATATTCTAATTTTCTAGGTGAAGGTTCATCTTAGTCATATAAGAATGCTAGTTGAATTTCATTGCCAGATCATCTATATTGGCAAAGTTATTAAGGATTTACTGTTGAGATTTTAGGGTGAAAAATCTTTGAGCTCAATTTTTAGGACCTTAGAGGCTCTAGATCGAGGTCAAACCCCTGGCTGACTAGCGCTTCGCGAGTCAAGCACTGTAGATCACAATCTCCCCTTTCCTGAAAGTGGTTATAATAGCCAATCGGAGCTACGGTTCAAAAGTTATGGCTTCCAAAAGTTGGGCTACCTAATCTCATGTTTTGTAAATATTTAAAACTGACCCTTTTGTAATAAAAGTGAAAAATAATTAAATGCTAAGGGTAGTCGGCCTTAATGGCTAGATTTCTGGAACCTTCTCGGGTGGTGGAAATTGCCTATATAAAGAAGGCTCGTAGTGTTGTCTAGGGCAGTTCTGGGTAGATCTGGGTAATAATTTGAGGCTTTGTCCTACAGAATATTGTAAGGGGAATGCCCATGTGGCTTTGCATATTGTAATTCTGAAAGTTTGTAATTCCACATTTGTGGAGATAATAAGAAGCCCATTTTTTGTTCTTCCAAATTGTTGTTTCTTCTCTGTTTCTGTTATGTGTTTGTGGCATTAAGGGGAGCACCCTTCATCAAGTGGTATCAGAGTGAGAAGTTCCTAAGTGTGTAAAAAGATCACCGACTGTGAGGCAGTTTGCACTAGGACCGTGGTTAGGGTTTCAACACACATCGCAAAAATGCCTCCATGAAGGGAATGTGGCGGAAGAGCTGGTGTTGTGACACCTGAGGTTAGAGAGCTCCAGAGAAAAGTGCGAGCATTGAAAGAAGAGATTCATAGAGGAATGAATCTTAATGTTAGAAATAAAAGTGAGGATGAAGCCGAAGAAGGAAATAATGATCAAGAAGAAGTTGAAGTTTTGAATCCAGAAGAAGAAAGGCTTTTCCGAGCCATTTCCAAGATTGGGAAAAGACCCAAGATTGAGGTTCCTATATTTTCAGGGAATCTTAACCCAGAGGAGTTGATTGACTGGATCAACGAATTTGAAGAATATTTTGAGTATGAAGATATTGAGGATCCTGATTGGGTCAAGTTTGCGAAGGCCAGATTGAACGGTCATGCGAAGATCTGGTGGTAGGAGATCCAATTGGAGTGAAATCACAGAGGAAAGGATAAAATCACAAGATGGGATCGGATGGTGGATAAGTTGAAGTGACAATTCATTTCTGTTGATTATGAGCTTGACCTACTAAAGAAAATGCAAAGTTTGAAGAAAGCAGGAAAATCTGTCCAAGAGTATACAGAGGAGTTCTATCGAATCCTCATTAGAATAGGCCATGTAGAAGCTGATAAGGATAAAGTTGCCCGTTACCTTAATGGGTTAAGGCCAAGCATTCAGGAGGAGTTGAATCTGGTTTGAATGAACAGTATTGAGGAGGCATACCAGTTTTCCCTGAAAGTAGAAGAAAAGCTAAACAAGAAGTTTGAGAGTAGGCAAAATGGAAGAGGTCATGGTGGAAGATCTGGTGGACGGTCATATGGTGGCCGAAATGAAGATTCAAAAAAGAAGGATGAGGCCAGTAATAGTTAGAATCAACAAGGAAACAATTCCAATCATTTCCAAGATCAGAATAATAGAGATTAGAGAGGAAGAGGAAGAGGACAAGGATCTGGAAGAGGAGGCTTCCGTGGAACATGTTTTCATTGTCGAGAAGGTCATAGGGCATTTGAATGTCCTCAGTGCCAAGGAAGAAAAAACAAGAGAAATGAAGGCCATTCCAGAGTTGCACATGTAGATGAAGATGCCAGATCGTCACATTCTGAAGATGCTGAAAGAGGAGAAATGCTGATTAACAGAAGAGTCCTGATGAGTGGTGAGAATGAACTTGAACAAAGGAGGAGTCATTTTCTCACCAGGTGCAAGTGTGAGGGAAAGTGTTGTGATGTGATTATTGATAGTGGAAGCACTGAAAATTTGGTGTAAGAAGACATGGTGACAAAGTTGAAGCTCAAGAGACAGAAACACCCACATCCATATTAGATTGCCTAGGTACAGGATGACCACAAGGTCATGGTCAACGAACAATGCCTCGTGAAGTTCAAGATTGGTAGATACCATGATGAGGTACTGTGTGATATCATATCTATGGATGCATGTCATATGTTTTTGGGTAGACCATGGCAGTTTGATAGATGTGCTGTACATGATGGTCATGCGAGTACCTATTCCATGAGAAAGGATGGAATGCGACATAAGCTAAAGCCATTGAATGACACAGAAGAAAAGGTATGTGGTAGTGAAAGAATAAATTTTGTTGATGGAAGAAAGTTTCTAGATGGTATGAGGCATGAGCATGTGTGTTTTGCTTTAATTCCAAAAGCTGGTAAGGAGGAAGTAGAAGATGTTCCTGTAGAAGTTACAGATTTGTTGAATGAGTTTGAGGATATTATATCTGATAATGTGCCTGATGGATTACCACCAGTCAGGAAGATCAGTCATCAGATGGACTTGATTCCAGGAGCAAGTTTTCTGAATAAGGCAGCACAAAGAATGACACCTGCAGAAAGTGAGGAGTTGAACAGACAAGTACATGAGTTGTTGCAAAAAGGATTGATCTATGAGAGTCTAAGTCCCTGTGCTATACCAGCGGTATTAGCACCAAAGAAGAATATAGAGTGGAGGATGTGTATACACTCTAAGGCAATAAACAAGATCATAATCAAGTACAGGTTTCCATTGCCACGAATGGAAGATATTATGGACTGTTTGAGTGGAGCTGTGTATTTCTCAAAGATAGATCTGAAGAGTGGATATCATCAGATTTGGATCAGAGAAGGAGATGAAAGGAAGACTGCCTTCAAGACAAAGGAAGGATTGTACGGGTGGTTAGTCATGCCTTTTGGGCTAACCAATGCACTGAGCACTTTCATGCGGCTCATGAACGAGGTTCTGAAAGAAATTCTGAGTAAGTTTGTCATTGTTTACCTAGATGATATTTTGATCTTTAGTAAGACATTGGAGAAACATGTGATGCATATTCGTAAGGTATTTGAGAAGCTGAGAGAAGAGAAATTGTTGATAAATTTGAAGAAGTGCAATTTTGTGAAGGAGTTAGTGTATTTGGGATTTGTAGTTTTAGCAGAAGGTCTAAAAATCGACCCAGAGAAGGTACAGGCTATCCTTGAATGGCCTACTCCAAGGAGTGCTACTGAGGTAAGATATTTTCATGGTCTAGCTAGCTTTTATAGAAAGTTTATAAAAAATTTCAATAGTATTTGTGGACCCTTGATTGAAACAATGAGAGGGGATAGAAAAGAGTTTAAGTGGACTAATGGGGGAGAAAAGAGTTTTCAATTGTTGAAACAAAAAGTTACAGAACAACCTATTTTAGCACTCCCAGATTTTAATAAGGTGTTTCA
>MU226388.1:121421-139844 GCA_018584345.1 Thuja plicata
AATGTTCTAATTTTCCAGGTGAAGGTTCATCTTAGTCATATAAGAATGCTAGTTGAATTTCATTGCCAGATCATCTATATTGGTGAAGTTATTAAGGATTTACTGTTGAGATTTTAGGGTGCAAAATCTTTGAGCTCAATTTTTAGGACCTTAGAGGCTCTGGATCAAGGTCAAACCACTGGCTAACTCGTGCCTTGCTAGCAAAGCACTGTAGATCACGATCTCCCCTTTCCGAAAAGTGGTTATAATAGCCAATCGGAGCTACGGTTCAAAAGTTATGGCTTCCGGAAGTTGGGCTACCTAATCTCATGTTTTGTAAATATTTAAAACCGACCCTTTTGTAATAAAAGTGAAAAATAATTAAATGCTAAGGGTAGTCGGCCTTAATGGCTAGATTTATGGAACCTTCTTGGGCGGTGAAAATTGCCTATATAAAGAAGGCCTGTAGTGTTGTCTAGGGCAGTTCTGGGTAGATCTGGGTAATAATTCGAGGCTTTGTCCTAAAAAATATTGTAAGGGGAATGCCCATGTGGCTTTGCATATTGTAATTCTGAAAGTTTGTAATTCCACATTTGTAGAGATAATAAGAAGCCCATTTTCTGTTCTTACAAATTGTTGTTGCTTCTCTGTTTCTGTTATGTGTTTGTGGCTTTAAGGGGAGCACCCTTCATCAGAATTCAATTAGAATCATCATGCAAATGGATTATTCTACATCAATCAATCATAAAATCAACCTATCACTCTTTTTGAACAACATCAACTATTTTTCCTAATTCTATATCGTGAGAAGGGGAAATATATCAATTTATCCTATCCTACCAATATGATTGATATAAAATCTATATGACCCTTCATCCTAACATCCTAAATACTTGGTTTCATAACTAAATCCAACCTTCTTATCTTTGCAATCAATTTTGTATTCAATCTATCAGAGACAATCAACAAGGATCAAGGTTTTTTAATTTTTGTACTTAGCCATCATTTTTCCTTTGTGTATGCACTATTCAAAAGAGTGTATGCATCCTTTCAGGTTTACGTAACTTTATTAATCATAAGTGAAATTTAATGCTTGATAAGTTTAACTTGGCTTTATACGCGATACTTTGGAGCATACGCGCGACTTACCAATTGGTATGCGCAACTTCAAATAAGGGTCCAACTAGGGTTTTTGTATGCGTAAGTTAATTATTGCTATGCGTGACATAAAAAATTTTCTACACAACATTTTTCTAGATTGTACGCTCCACTTCACTACGTAGACACATAACTTAAACTGCCTATGTGCACCTTTACATGGTCGTAAGTGTCACTTCACTAAAAATGATAGAAAAAGCCCTAACTAGGCATGGAAACATCATTTAAATGCATTAAATAAATTAACTAATGCTTGAGAAGGTAAAAATCACTCAACGGTGATGACATTAAGTTTTTCCATTAGTATACTTAAGTGAAAAACATGATAAAGGTCATCGGTATAGGCATACCCAACAGGCAACACACTGCATAACTGACGAGATGACAATGCTTGTCATAAAAATTCTAGTATAGAATTACCTGATGAACACTGTCACGTGTTGAAACCGATGACAAAGCATAAAGAGCATCACTGAAAAAATAGTTTTCAGTACATCACCGACAGATCCAAAATCACCAAACTGACGGTACAGTTTTGTGAACATTGTCGATAGAGAAGAAAAGGCAAGGAACCCGATGAATAGTTCAAAATAGGGACACCGATGGAGAAGAAGACCAACACAAAAAAGAATGAAAGAAACCTAAAAGACTGACAGAGCAGCCTGACTATCAGAACTGACAGTCAGTTACAAAACTATAAAAAAGTGATTATGACTTTCCACGTCAGATAAAAC
Organism: Thuja plicata; assembly: GCA_018584345.1. NCBI lineage: Eukaryota > Viridiplantae > Streptophyta > Pinopsida > Cupressales > Cupressaceae > Thuja > Thuja plicata. The sequence goes on from MU226388.1 coordinate 123,293, forward strand.
ATTGTAATTCTATTTATAGAGTTTTAATTTATTTTAAAACATTACTTGAGGGTCAAGAAAGTATATTGTAAATGTTTTAAATCATCCTAATGGATCTAAAACATAACTAACTAAAGATCAAGGTCAAGTTGTAAACCTTGAATCTAGAGTTAAACTTGAAAAGCGTGAATCAAGAATGGACCTAGAAACTAGTATATATAGATGTTCAATCATTTATAATAGGTAATGAGTTGATAAATTATTGTAGCCATGGAGGGCATCTAAGTAGCATAAGTGAATTCATGCAAAGTTTAGAAACAGATCATATCAGTTCTCTAGAACACAGACAAGGGTACCGACGAGCAGAGACAAGGTATCATTCAATCACTCAAGGTGATTACATATACATTGTAAGCTTTATAGGATCTATTATCAGAAATTATAGATTATACATACTATCAGATCAACATTTATAATGTAGTTGCATTCTCACAAGTGCATCACATCAAAAATCCTTTTGTAGAAGGTGGACTTAACAGTTCTTGATAAATATTTTAACAAAGTGCACACCTAATGGTGTTGCTAAAGCTTCAAATGAAGTAGATCTTAACATGTCTCCACTCTAATACTCCTAATAGGGTAGATCATTAGAAGTGATAAAATTGTAAGCCTTAACCAGCTCCCTTCTTATCTATAGACAGTGGAGTTTTATGGGTGACATCCCCACTGTAGTTTTTACTTCCTAACATGACTTTTCTGTGATATCATATCTTGTGTTATGTGTTATTTAATTTCATGTATGTTTCTTGAATGTTTGCACATGTAAAGAAATTATGTTATGATTTCACATACATAAAGAAAGATGAACAAATAGATAGGTGAATATACAAATCTGATGACACAAAGGTTAATGGGCTATTCACATAAAAGTTTTAGAGGTACTGATTCACCCCTCCCCTCTCAGTACATCAATCGAGTAATTCCAACAATTGGTATCAGAGCTAAGTCTCTTTCTTGAAAAGCTTAAAGACTTAAGAGAAAATATCAAAACAATGGAAAACTACAGACTGGACAGGACTATTGAGAATGAGCAGTTACAATTTCAGATTTACTATGAGCAGCACAAAGAGGAGAGAGTAAGCATGAGACAATTGCTTGATGAAAGGAAGATTATGGCAACTAGGCTTAATGAGAAATATTATCAACAAGAGGAGATCCCAGATTACTTCAACTCAACTGAATCAACAACAATCAAAGCACCAGATACATCAGTAGAAGAGATTACAAGTCTACAAGAGATCAATCTACATCTAAAAGAGAAAATCAAGATGCTGCAAATTAGTCAAGAGACTTAGATGGTAAAAATGATTGATATCATGAATGATTCAAGAAAAGCTGAATCAGAGAGAACATTGGCTATTGATGATAGGAGGAAAATTACAGAAAAGTTACATGAAAAAAATCAGAGATTCAAGGACTTACTGATCATCACCATGAGATTACTAATTATATTATTCTTATGAGTCAAGAAGCAAATAGATCAAATAATAATCTCATTGAAAGAATACAGATCATCGGTGAGCTAAGGGAAGAAAATGAGAAGCTAAAGCATGAAGTCAGAATTTAGAATCAACACAATGAATTAATCAATAAAGTTGAAGATAGCAATAAAAGAATGGATGATTTCCTTGATGGACAAAGAAGAGTCAACAACTACATAGGTATAGGGTACAATGACAATGGAGAATCATCTAATCAATCAGATGAAAAGAATGTTTATGCAACTCCAAGAACCAAGAAGTTGTCATGTAATCACTATGGAAAACTAGGCCACACCTCTAACATTTGCATAAACAAAATGAAAGGTATTCCTCAATCACAATCTACTTTCATTGGTAATTGTTATAAATGTCACAAGAAATGACACAAGTCACATGAATGCAAACCCAAGGTGACAAATCCAAAGAAGGAAACCTACATGGACAAGTAGTGTCCTACCTACAAAATGAATGGGCATACACATTAGGATTGCTAGAAAAAGAACAAGAAAGCATGGACACCAAAAGAACCTGATAATGGCTACAAATCGATAAGAATCAGTAACTCATATGTTTGGTACTATAACACATGGGTAATATGCACAACATGTGGAAGGTATGGTCATATTTCTGCCAACTATATGTGAAAATGGACTAGAAGACCAAGAGGATGGACAAATCCAGGTATGCCATGTTTACATTGTCATAAGGCTGGACATGTAATAAAATATTGCAAAGACTAACTGACAGATACAAGCACTCATCCCAATGGAAACACCATTGATGACATCAAGAAGATGACAAACAAGATGTGGATAAAAGCTACAAACAATGAAGGTGCTGGAACAAGCAATGCAAATGATGACACCCCATCCAATGGATCTGGTGGCATCACTATTCCCAACTAAGTTGCACAAGTAAGTATGGAACTACATTATGACAAGTTATATTATGCATCAGTTCCATTACACATTGATAATATTGACAAAATTAGCATTATTGAAGATGCACTATATTGTTACTTGTAATATTATTGAAAAACCAATTCCATCAATAAATGGGTACAAATAAGCATCGGTGAATACACACAATAAAGTTGACACTACTTACCAAAATGTATTGGGCATTACAAAAAATCCAAGTCGCTAAGTGTAACTGACAGAAATCGGTGATCTTTGAGCTGACAGAAGTTGTTGTCGCCGTTTTACCGACAATCATCGGTGAAATAACCAAAATTGCTAGCTACCCTAAAACTTTGTGCCTACATCGACGATGTTATTTATGCCTCAATTAACGAACTCAATCTTTCTATATGGACGAGTTTTTGGGCATTAATGACAACTTAGGGCACAAAAGTTATAAAAGTGCAACGGAAGAACTCATTTTGCACCCGCAATTTTTGAGCAAGAAAGAAGAGCTAAGCAGAGAAATTGATGAATAGATTGAAGAGTGACCTTAGCAAGATTCAAACATGACTCAATAGATTCACAAGCGATCACAGAGATTCAGTAAGTACCTACAATAACTGAATGTACTATTTGATTTATAGAAAACCCTAAATTTAAAAATACAATGGCATCTAATTCAATAACAACAAAAATGAAAGAGGATAAGAAGAAAATGATTAATCTTATTAGAAACAGTACTTTTATTGAACCTAAATAAAAGTTACACCTAGAAATTGCATCGCAACCTGATGATTCTAGAGACTTCTCTAGAATCCCACCTAGGGTTTTTCTGGTAGAGGACGTAAGGTCCTATATACATTGCAAGATCTTGGAATTAGGAGATCTAGACCTAGACAATTCCTATAAGGCACTATGTGATGATATTGGAAACCTAAAAGAAGAGCACAAGCATCTGGAAGTGAAAGGTCTGACAAATGCATTACACTTTCCTAGGGTTTTTAAGACTGAATGGATATGGATAGTTCTTAGCAGAATGCATAATGAGACATTATGGCTTGGTGGGCCTAAACAAATAACAAAAGATGTTATTCATGCGGTTACTGGATATCCCACAATCGACAAGCCAAAAGCTCACAAGCACCCATCCTTGAAGGAAGTAGAAAAGTTGACTGGTGCAAAATTAGACAAAAGAGGTCTCAAGGTTAACACCATCACCGACAAGGAACTTAATTTTGGTGCATGTGTGATAGGATATAAAATCTTTCAGGCTAGCACGATGAACAACATAGAAAGCACTGCTATGAGCACAACCTACAAGATCATCAAAGACGGAAAGAAGATGGATCTTGCAGAAATATTGTTAAATCAACTTGAGGAGAACATGAACACCATAAGGTCATCAAGGACAAACACTTGTAAGTTTGGTTCTCTTATTATGTGCATATTCTTTTAATTTGAAGAATATTTTCCTTCCATGGGCAAAGTAGTATGGGACATAAGAAAACTAGTCACTATACAGATATGTGAGCACATAGAATCATTAGGTATAGATTTTGATGACCTAATGAATGAGTATTTCAAAGGATTTAAGTTAAAGAGACAAACTAGAACAAGGATACCTAAGAGTTTGATAGAAGAACACAAGGATGACATATGTTTTATGATAGATATTGATTTTACCTATATCAAACCAGTAGTACCTCAAAAATATTTCCTATCACCATTAGATTATGAGATCAAAATAGAACAACCTAATAAGTGCATCCAGGCACTATTAAATGAGCCAGTGGACAACAAGAAAACAAGATTTGGCACTTATGAAGAAGCCAAACCAAAAATCAAGTCAGATCTTGTTGTCAAGAAAATTGTAAACAAGAAGAACAAAATGGTTAAGGACTTAACCAAGAAATTTGTAGTTACTGAAGAAGGTGAAGAGTAAACATAAGGCAAGGAGGAATAAACTAAGGGCCAGTCACCTATTAGTGAAGATATAGAAAAGTGTGATTCAGAGGCCACACAGTGAGATTCACTGCCTCCTCCTCCACCTAAGAAATTAAGAATGACTGCTTCTTCAAGGAAAAGAAGAAAAACAACAAAGGAAGCAACTCCTTCACCGTTAAAGAAAGAAAAAGTGAGAACCTACAAGACAAAACCAGTCTCACCAAAAGGGAAATAGACCAAAAGGAGGAAGTTGAACAGAACTAGAGAAGATCTAGAAGACTTGGCTATGGATGAAGCTGGCATAGAAGTACAAAAAGGGAAAGAACCCTTAATTCCAAAGACCATTGATGAAATATGTAAGAACATTTCAGAATCACCATCTATTTCTGATCCTAACATTAGGAAATGATTGAAATTTGATTTAGAGGATCAAAACAAAATTGAAGAAGCTATAATAGCTAAAATGTGCAAACACCATTATGTTCCACTTCAATTCTCAGAATATGACGTACCCAAGGAGCTAACAGAGAGATTGTCTACAAGATGGACATTTTCACTTCACCAAGAAAAAGAGATAAGAGAAAGAGTACTTGTTACTCTTATGCCTTCTAATTCAAAGACGGAAGAGATACATAAAATGCTAGAAAAGTATGAAAAGGAGTTCTCACCCAAAATGAGAGCATACAAATTTCTCAAAGGGAAGATAATTGAGCTAGATTAAGAAAGAATTAAGAAGTTGTGCAAGATACTCAAAAATCCCACTAAGGAAGCTAGCCCAGAGAAAGAACACATCATCATTAAAGATGTACAGTATGACTCATTAGTGGAATTGGACAAAGAATATAGTGATACAACAAGCCCCAAACATACTAAAGTTATAGATGAGGTATGGGCCAACACTACTCTTGATAAAACTCAAAGTGAGGAAAGCCAAATTCCACCAAGCCCAACTCATATTGACTTGGATGATGAAGCAGAGGTTACCAAAGAAGAATTGATAAGAAAAGGTAACATAAATGAGGATGCCAATGATGAAACATGGTTGGATAATATTGTTAATGACATTATAGGAAAAACCCCTATAGAAGAGGTGCAAAAAGATGAAGATATCACTGTTGCACTAGGTAATACAGATGGACAGGACACACTTAATGACATTGCAGAGGTAAATACACTGGACAACATGAAAATATTGATAGAAGCTATTGATATTGATTCAAGTCAAGATAAATCATCTAAGAAAGATGATGAAATACCTGAGGACACGGGTAATGAAAAAGATAAAGATGCATCAGACACTCAAAAAGATACAGACACAGAGATGAAGGATGCAACTAACACTCTGTAAGAGTTGTCTACTAAAAAAGACAAAGGAGAAGATATTAACAAAGATGAAACATTGAGGAAGGATGAAGAAAAATAAAAAATAAAGAAGTTAAGCAAGATGATAGAATTAAGGAAAAGGAAGAAAAATATGTTGATACACCCAAGGCCAATGAAGAGACATCTTCACAAAACCAACAGGTGGACTCTGAATAGAAGAAAAAATAAGCTTCATCTTCTTGACCTTCACCTACCAAATCAATCTAATCTCAAGATCTACAAATGGTAATTCACCAATCTATCTCCCAACCAAATAATAAGATGAAGAAAGTAATGAAGAAAGGCATCTTGGCTGTAACACTTGATGAGGTAATTGAAATACCCAAGTGGGATGTATCTACTTTAGATACTGAAACACTTAAAAAGTTTGGAGTGATGTGTAAAAGAAAAGCTATACAAGACAAAATAAAAAAGGCACATAGGGAAGCCCAAGCCCTTGACAAAGCAAGGGATATACTACATCAACTTGTTCCTGATACAAAATTTGAAGATGGCATATCAGTCATGGAGAAAATTGTAGTTCTTACCAACGCCATCACCACTCAAAATGTAGATGCAGAGAAGGCAATGTAAGAACATGCAGAGATAAAGTATCAGCACAAACTAGTTGAGAAGATTAGCCAAGAGGTGGTAGAGAACAAGGTAAAGCTCTTTAAATTAGCAAGTCAATAAGAACCTGTTAGGGATTTTTCTTGTATGAACCACAATGCTTGAAATGTCTATTTGAACCCTGTACCTTCTAATTCTGATTCAGAGACAAGAAAAGCCTAATTGCTAAGGACTAGATAAGGCCCTTCTTCATTTTTGAGCTCCACAAATACTCAGGCAGGTTTTACCTCTTAAAATTGCTGTTGACACAGTATTTGTTAATGTGGACACTGATTAGCTATGTATCTTTATTGGATCAACTTATGAATTATCTTGCTGATGACCAAGCATCACCATAAAGAAGATATTACCATACAAATCATAGTTATTAACATAATAATAACCAGAGATACAAGGATTCTCATCCTTCTTCCTTTTCTTGTAGGAGGGATAACCTAGTTGATTCACTCTTCAAGGAATCAATAATATGGACAGTGTCCTATTGACAGAGGTCCTTTACAAGTTCATCTTGTATGTTCTTAGTAACAGAGTATTTTAAATTGATTTGGTTTTGATAACTTGGAATATCTTGGATACAGATAGATAATCAGACTGTTTTCTGAACTAGTGCCTATCCATTAGGCTACAGAGTCAATAATAAGAAAAGATATCACAGAAACAAAATACACTGAACTTCCTTACAGTTCAAACAATTAGGATAGGTTTCCTTACAAACTATCTTGTCACCTCAAGACTATTGTATCAAATCCTTAACAAAGAAGTATGCTTCTTGAAATCACTTACAAAATTTAATTCTCTCCTTGAAAGAAACTTGTAAACAATTAAATGGTTACCTTATAACTAGAGTGTTACCAAATACCTGATAAAATTTAACACAGAAAAGAATACAAACAAGGTAAAGAGACAATAGTAGAAAAGAGTAAAATTGCACCGTATATTATTTATGTGATCCAGCTTGTTGTACATGAAAGATTACACAGGTTAGAAAGATAGATAGAAATCTAGAAGATCTGAATCCTGTGATATATTATCTCTTCTTCAAAAAATGTTCCAAAAAACCAAAGACCCCTAACTATTACAAGTCTTATGATATATATAGATTCTAGACCATCTTGGAATCCCTAAGGATGCAACAAGCTTTGGATGGTCTCAAAACCCTAACCCTAAAGATACAAGAGAGACAAAAGAGAGAGAGAAGAAACGGTGAAGTGACAGAGTCAAAAAGGTAAAATTRGATATCTCTTGTTCTTCTCCCGACCTTGCGACTACAATCTRATTTGTAGATGGTAGCTRGTGTAGTTATGCGAAGTCMTGATAKTTGTTCTCRCCTGCTCACCTAMATCTCCTTTTGAAATAAMTATCCATCTTGTCTATGAACAGTGCAKCRCCATCTGTTTACCTTATTCATCGTCCWAAAYTTCCTCCTCTACTACAGGTTTYYTTTTYTTCRGTGTTGTCATGACTTCCCATGCCTTTACCTCATCATCTGTCRGCYAATTGAAGTCTTGAGTGCTTTGTACCTGTACCTTTTGTCTGTCCCATCTTACATCGGTGATGTTCTTGACATCAAGTAGGAACTTKTTGATAYCTGTCTCAGCCTTGAATGCTTCATCCAATATTAAATTAAAACCATCAATATCAACCTYAGTTCCCAAAAKAAAAGCCTCYTCACTAGGCATTTTGGTGTCAAACTCACCTATCCAGGTATCTATAGTTTTCACCTGGTCATCTTCTCCTTTCAAGGCAGGAATAAACCTATTGAAATCAGCTGCAAAGAGACTCAATTTAGCCTCTATTTGGTTCAATTTTCCCTTGAAGAATGAGAGATAAATGTTTACCCTTTTGATCTCATCTGCTACCTCTATTACAATTGGAGGAAAGTCTGCCCTTATGTTCTGCAGAGATGACAATTTCTCAAATAAACTAGCCCTAGCAGACCACTTTGTGAAGTATGGGTTTAGAATTAGAAGGTACCTTAATACCTCAGCATGCAATATAGGCAATTTATTATAAGTATTAATTACAACATCAACCTTTTATTTGAGGATATCAATCCTATGTTGTAATATTCCTCTTAATGCTTTCAATGCTATAGCATTTCCCTTTTCTTCATCCACCTTTTTTTCCACAGCCTCTTCTGATCTAGGCTTGTCTTGAATTTGCATAGGCGGTGGTTGTGCAGGCACATATACAACCTCAGGCTTTGTCTTTAACTCCTCCAATAATTTGTTTATCAACTCATTCCACTGGTACAATTTTATATGGCACATGTCTCTGTCTTTAGACAATGCACTTGTTTCTTCCAGTAGAGAAGTATATCTTTTAGACAACTGCTTTGTCTTATCCTTATTTAACTGAGCCCAGTGTGTCATTATTTGGGAAATCTCTAGATCCCCTGTGTTCTGTACTAACCACACAATCTAGTTCCCCACCATATTCTCTTGAATGTTTACTAATTGGGCCTTTTTCTCTTTAGGGCTCAGATTCCACATGGCAAAGGCTTGTGACTTTGGGTCATACCAAAATCCTTTGATCATCTCTCCCACTTGGACTTCACTGACCATTTTAAGGTCAGGATATTTTCTGATTTGATCAATGACAAATGTAGATGCCAAGTCGTAGCCTTCAGCTAATAAAATTCCACTTCTTAATACCATCTTCCTGGCATCTTCAGGAGAGATGTCCTCAATCTCAGGATCATAATTTTGTAGGGCCACAAGAGTTTCATTGGTAATTGTTTCTTTCCCATCCACAAGTAATTGGGAATTTAGTTTCTCTGCCTTGTGCCACCTGAGGAAGTCTTTAAATTCCTCTGTCTTTATAAAGTTTTCATCATCAAGGAACTTCTGCTGGCTAAGCAATCTTTCATCCACACATGACCTTAGTGGGATCTCAACTTTATCCTCTGGATCAGGCACTTGTTTCTTGCCTTGTCTGATTTATTTTCTCAGGTTATGATCATATAACCTGGTGCCTGGTATCAAGGCCTTAACCTTGTCCTTTTTTCTACTTTGCCCTTCAACTGAGGGCTGGCCTAATTCCAATTTTTGCATCTTTGTTGTAGGCTCTTCCACATCATCCAGCTGTGTTGCAACTGTTAAGTCTATAATGTGTTGTTCTTCTGCTTGCAGCTGTGGGACCTCAGCCATTTCTTTCTCTTGGGCATGTTGTGGTGGAGGAGACATATAAGGATGTGCATAGTTACTATCATCACCACTCTCGTACTCTGACTCTAAATGCTCTGGAGATTGAGCACCTTTCTTAGCAAGAACTATATCCAATTGATCTAACAACACATAGTAGTTGTCAATCATAGCTTTGATCCTGTCAAAATACATGAGGTCAGGGTAAAAACCCCCAAAGGATAACCCATTCCTCTTTATTTGAGTCTGTAATTTCAGCAGCTCCTGAATTCTCAATCTTTTCATGTGGATGTCATCTTCATCCAAGTTATTTCTTGTAGCATCCTCCTCTATACATTCACAATGTACATTAGTATTTGGGATAGTAGGAGTGTACAATTTCCTAACCCCTGCCATGAAGCCTTCTGGGTCAATATACCTGTAAGGGGCTGCCCCCATTCTAAACTTTCCCAACCATTGACCCACTTCATCTATGGCATTCTTACCAATTGTAAAGTTTGCAATATTGAATTGCCTAGGGGTTATAGTCCCCTTCTTATGAGGTGCAAAGTGTTCATTATCAGTTAACATTAGCTGCCAGATGAATTCCATAGCAGAAACTCTCATAGGCACATTATAAGGCAAAATATGGGGTGGGTGAATACACCCAAATACTCTGATTATGGTGAATTTCTCCTCCAAGAAGAAGTCACCCCAGTTGTGGTTTCCAGGCCAATTTTCTAAATATTCACAAGGCCTAAGTAGTTGTATGACCTTTAAAGGAATTTTGGTCCTACTTATTCCTAGACTTTTTATAATTGGATACACAATCCAATTTTGGAAGGCACAGAAATCACAATCCCTAGAAGTATAGTTCCAAACCCTAACCCAGAACTGGATAGGATTTGGTTGTTCTTGATAAAATATTTGATGGGATAAGTGGTAGGGATCCATGACTGTAAAATTGAAATACAAGAGAAGGTGCATCAAGACTGAATAATGCAAGAATTTTGGATCCTTCTCCTTGGGATTCTTTAATTTTTTCTGGGCTGCAACAAAACCCTCGTGCATCTCATCAATTATATGCTGAATATAATCATAACTGGTGCTTGAATGCACCTCCTGCAAGTCTAACACCATCATCAAAATGCCATGACCTATTCTTTCTATGTCTCCATCTATCCCTAGTACTCTGCAAAGGGCATAGGCATTGTACTTGATATAAAAATGTAGGTCCTTGTAATAATATAGATATAGTTCAGCCTTAGGACCTAAATGATCTCTTAATTATTTTGGCATATGGTTTTGTAACAAGCTTTTTGCAATTCCCGGCTTGGCACTATACCTCTTTTCTTGCCTTTTCATGTCAATTTTGGTAGACATGGCACTGAATAGGCCAAAGGCTTGCATGAAAGAGTTTCTGTTTAAAATTAACAAGGAAGTGCCATCATCCCTCTTGATGGTCTTTGTAAGGGCATCATAATGATTTGCTAGGTCAAGAAAAAGGTCAACATCTAGAAACACATCAGGAACTAATAACCTACCTAGACCACATGTCCAAGGGTTTGAAATAGGGATAGGCTTATCAGAATTTTTATAAAAGTATGTAAAAAGAGAGTAACCTGTTGTGCCCGGGGTTGCAGCATCTCTGATGTTCATGAAGTCATCCTTAAAAATACCTGCAGCAATCTTCCTATTTTGTGTTGAACCTGGCAAAAGCTGGAGAAATTCATCAGAGAAACTCGATTTTCCTTTTTGTTCTTCTCCACTGCCTCCACTTGTTGAAGCGACGCTCACAACAATACTCATCTCTAAAAGCACCTTGAATTTATTTTCTTCAACCGATATTGGAACAAATCTAATCTCCAATATCAGTTGTTTGCTCTGAGCACAATCCTCTACAATTTTAAAATCTCTACTTACTTTGGATACACTGCAACTGCTCAAAATATCACTTTTCACTGAAAACAATCAACCTGGCTCTAAAAACATGAAAGCATGGTGAACAAGAATGAAAGAATTATCATCTATTTATAGCCATATGATTCAGAGTACATAGCTCATAATTTGGAAACGTCAGTTTGGCCATTAAGTTTCCATGCCGTGAACTTTGAAAAACCTAGCCGTAGTTGCATGAAGTTGACAGGAAATCAAATTTAAAAATATGAACCCTTGGCGCAATCATAAAATGTTTAAGACAGCTGACATGTACTCTTCTGATTTGTTCTCTTTCATATATCTCAGCTACCTTTTGTGCACAGTAATCAACATTCAAGTTTCTGATTGGTTGCCTAATGATTCATCCTGTCATGTCAACTACTTGCCGCCGCTTTTTAGATCTCGTAATCAGGCGACCATGCGACTGTAGGAAGTCTCTTTGTCACGAGCCCTTGCTCTTAACTATGGTTCCATCTCATACTTCACAAAAAAGTACCTTCTTTACCTTGGCTGACTTAAGTCATCTAGCGATCAGGCGACACAAGTGAAACCGAAGTCGCGAAGAGTTAACCTTAACTCATCATTCTTTTCCAGACTTGGCGACTATCCGTTACTATTAACCTCCACAGTTATCTCTTTGTTGTTGGATGCTTACTTTTCATTTCAAGACCACACAACAAACTTTAGTTGCTCAGTCGGGAGATAAATTTAACTTGACCTCAACATATAGCACATGCCTTTTCTCTATTTATAGTGACTTTGCGACATACCCTAATCACCGAGTTGGGAGGACTTTTTCCCTGGGACAATTTTCTCTCCAGACATCGTGACCAATGTCAGATCTTTTCATTCCTTCATCCAATGGCTGGCGCGTAATCGCTTAATATTTTTACATACCCTTAAGTCATTCAGAGACTTCGCGACTGAAGGCAACATACCTTAGTCTCATAATCGCTTAATCCTTTTCTCTCTTCTGGTGACCTTCCAACAACCCACTTACATCATGATAGATGTCATCTGCTCATTGGTCTTACTTATTACATATTGGAGAACCGAAGCATTGATCTTTTTGGCGACATCCCGACTGAGTAATGCCGCAAACATCAAATGGTTAGTCGCGTAGTCTGAGCTGTTAACTCTTAACCGCCATTTGATCTTGAGACCACGCAACTGAAGGAAAACTTAACCGTGAACCTTGGGCTGATCTGGCGACAATGCGACATGAAGTAAATCGTGAAGTCTGAGAACATTTGTCATAACTGCTGATTTCTCTTGCGATCACCCGACTAACAGTGGGTCCCATTTTTTATAAAGCTTATAATAAGGATATCCCATGACTACCTGACTAATAAGATATCGCTAAGTCTCGGAATGATGAAGGAATATTCGGTTTCGTAACGAGACTACGCGACATAAAGGAAAAGAAAATTTGGGAGAGCATTTGGTATATTCATCCCAAGTAACGCGATGAAGCATCTTAACTTAAAGCACATGTCTTAAGTGATTTGAAAAATTAACGCTGAAACATAAGACATGACCTAGGGTTTCAAATGCATTGTTTAACACTTGGATACTAGGGTTTTTTCAGGGTTTTTGCAATTTTGGCAAGGTTTAAGCATGAAAACCTAAAATTTCCAGAGGGCAAGACAAAGAACAAGGCGAAGCTATAAAAATAGGAAATACAACCAACAGTGGCTCTAACTGAGGACAGTTAAATGCAAAATTATACTGAGAACCACAGGATCTCTGGTTGCAGACCAACTAACTCAGAGAAAAACCCTAAAGCAGAAAGGGAAATATGTACAGAAATTACAAACAAAGGACAGGGAAAGGAAAATATAATACATACTTTCTTGTGCACCTTGGACCTTTACTGAAAGAAAGGCTTCAAAAATTGCCCATGCACAGGCAACTCAAAAAGATCTCCATCCAAATTTTTTAACAAGTATGAATCTTTGCCAAATTTTTCTGCAATAACGAATGGTCCCAACCACAAAGATTCAAACTTATTATGCTTCCCTTTATCTTCTGCCCTTGCATTCCATTGGAGAACTAGATCATCAACTTGAAATTTTCTCTCAGTAGCCCTCTTGTCAAAAAGATATTTCATTTTCTGTTGCAGCTTCATATTTTCCTTTTGACTATTTCTCCTTATCTCATCCAATTCATTCAGCTGCATCATTTTGTTTTGCATATTGTCAGAAACATCTAAATGTTCTTCTTGTATATATTGGCAAATAGGAAACAAATTGTTTATAGGAAACCTTGCTGTCAAACCATATACCAATTCAAAAGGTGATTGACCCCTTGCCTTTTTGACTGTTATCCTATCAGCCCAAAGGGCTAATCTCAACTTTGTATGCCATGTCCTCTTGTTTTCTTCCAGAGTTCTTTTCAATATTTTCAAAAGGATTTTATTGCTAGACTCAGCTTGTCCATTAGCCTGTGGATGATATGGGGATGAATATGATATGGTAATCCCATATTGCTCACAGAAACTTATCATTTCTTCAGATCTAAAACTCATAGCATTATCCATGACTAATTTACTTGGCACACCAAATCTGGTCAAAATGTTTTCTAGCAGGAATTCAGTAACCACCTTAATAGTTGCTCTCCTTGTGGGGATTTCCTCAATCCATTTAGTAAAGTAATCTATGGCAACTAAAATCCAACTATGCCCTGCACTAGACTTCTCATGAAATTCACCAATGAAATCAATGCCCCATACAACAAAAGGAGCCTCAGTACTTACTGGGTTAAGTAACAAAGCACCTAGAAATTTCAACTTATTTGAGAGCTTCTGACATGGTTCACACTTCCTAACATGCATGTATGTATCTTTGAATAGAGTGGGCCAATAATATCCTGCCCTCAAAATTTTATGGGCAGTTGTCTTGGCAGAAAAGTGACCTCCACACTCTCCTTCATGCATCTCAATTAGGACTTTCTCAGCTTGATGTTTGTCAAGGCATAACAAAAGTACACCATTCTTATCTTTCTAGAATAAATCTCCTTGACTAAACACATACCTTTGAGCTTGTAACTTTAAATTTCTCTTCTGGTTATCAGACAGATGATCTGGGCATTTAGCATTTTTGAGAAAAAAGACAATGTCAGCATAATATGGTTGTCTTTCTATACTGGTAAGGGCTTGATCATCTACCTCTGATTGATTTGTTTGCACAAGATCCAAGTTCTCCTCTGTCATAATTTTGGCCAAGCCTTGACCTCTCACCAAATTGGTGATATTAATTTCCAAATTGAACTCCTGGATTCTTGTAATCCACTTACACCTCTTACCAGTAACCTCTGACTGGGTAAGAATATCTTTGACTGCTGAATGTGGAACATAAGCCTGCACCTTGGAACACACCAAGTAGGGCCGAAAAGACTTCACAGCCTTTACCAATGCATAGGCTTGTTTCTCCATTATATCATAGTTAAGTTCTGCAGCCTGCAAGGATTTACTATAAAATGCTATGGGGTGTTCAAATCCTTGCTCGTCTTTCTGAAGTAAAATTGCAGCAATTGTATGGAATGATGCAAATGAAAATAGGGAAAAAGGCCTAGTGTAATCTAGAGATTTCAACACTAGATTTTCCTGTACTGCCTTCTTTATCCTTTCAAAAGCTTTTTGAGCCTCATCATTCCAAACAAACTTAGTATCTTTTTTCAACAACTTCACAATAGGCTTGACAATTTCAGCAAAGTTAGCAACAAATCTTTTGACAAAATTGATCTTTCCTAAGAAAGATTGCACACCTTTTAAATTTTTAGGAGAAACTACCTTCTGAATTGCCTCTACTCTTTCAGGGTCTATTCTTACTCCTTCTTTAGACACTATATGTCCAAGAAATTTTCCCTCCTTAACTGCAAAGTGGCATTTCTTAGGGTTTAAAGAAACACCATATTCTAAAGCTTTACTAAAAATCTTACCCAAATGATCACAATGATCATTAGCCTTCTTAGAATATGCAGTTAAGCCATCCTGATAAACAACCATGAATAAATCAATAAATTCTTTGAAAGCAACATCCATGGCCCTCTGAAAAGTTGCACCTGCATTTATCAAACCAAAAGGCATTCTGATATAGACATATGTTCCCCAAGGAGTAGTGAATGCAGTCTTGTATTATTCTGACTCCTTGACAAGAACCTGGTTGTAACCTGAGAATCCATCCATCATTGATAGTAATTCACAACCAGTCACCTTATGCAACATTGCTTCCATGTTAGGTAGTGAATAATTGTCTTTTAAAGAAGCAATATTCAGATTCCTAAAATCAACACACAGTCTAATGTCACCATTCTTTTTCCTGACTAGCACTAAATTGGAAACCCATGTTGAATGCCTAATAGGTTGAATTATCCCAGCATCCTTAAGCTTCATCAATTCCTGCTGCATTTTGGGAGCCAACAAGGGGTTGATGGGTCTTTTCTTCTTTCTAAATGGTTTGACATCTGATTTCAAAGGAATCTCATGTTGGAAAAGGTCCTCTCTATATGCCTTTAAGTCCTCATAAGACCAAGAAAAAACATGCTTGTACCTTCTCAGCAACTTGATCATATTTATCCTTACATGAGAGTCCAAACCTTTTCCAATGTAAACTATTTGAGGACTATTTTCTGATCCTAGATTCACTTCTTCTAAGTCCTCAATATTGGCATTGCTTATCTTGGCTGAATCATTTTGTTTACTAATAAACAATGCTTCAAGTTCAACCAAACCCCTAGGAATCTGATTAGAACTCAATTGAACAACCTCCTTTCCAAAGATGCACTCTTTTCCATTATCTGACTCTACTAACGAACTGCAATCTATGGTTTGGTTTTCATATTGATCTAAAGATTGCATGAACCTTAGAATATCCTGATCATCTTGGAACACTTGCCAGTTATAGATATTATCTGGGATAACTGGTCTTGTTTTTACCTCAAGTATTGATACTCCATGTAAGGTCAAATCATCATTTTTCAAAGCAACATTTGCTAGAAAATCTGCCCTTATATTCTTTGACCTTTCTAACCAAGTTATATCAAAAGCATCAAACATCTCAAGTTGATCCCAAATAGCATGCTTATACATTTTTAATCTATCATTTTTCACAGCATATTTGGATCTGACTTGTGC
>MU226388.1:148555-180717 GCA_018584345.1 Thuja plicata
ATATATATATATGATATTGGAAAAACATTACATAACTATCTACCCATGGGTTTGATGGTTCTAACTATACTCTAACACAAGTTCAACTTATTATAAGCCCACAAATGTATTTTTAATACTTAAAACCAAGTATTAAGATCAATATAATAGAGACAATAAATGGTCTCATCAGCTACCGCCTAGTAAGTTGAATGCTTGTCCTCAAGCATTGCATCTTTTGGTAGTTACTCAAAAATTACCAACCTCTGTCCTTCCTCGCCTCTAGCTCTTGAAAGTGTAATAGAATCCTCTTGTCCTCTACTAGACATACATTTTTTGATCCTCCTGGAGCTAGTCAAGCCTTTAAGCATTGATGTCATAGAGGGGCCAAAGGAACATAGATGACTCAATGGTAAGCGTACACCAGATTTCTTATCAAATTTGTCTACCCAGCTGCATGTAGTTTGGTGCTCTATGAATGACTACTTAGAGGTTGATAGGATTGTGTGACTCTGACCTCTAAAATGCTTTGGGTAATCAGCTCCACCTTCTTTTGGCACCAGCCAGGGCTCTTTGAAAGATGAAGTAAGACATGCCATCATATTCTACATAGACCTTTGTTCTGATCCCAAATATATTCTTCCTTTTTTCTCTTTGACTTTTCCATATGTCATATTGAATCAATCTCTAAGGATTACATTTGGTTTGCTACTCTCTACCCTCAATGGCAGTGGTTCTATTTTCTTATGATCCCTGTAATTTTACAATCGTCTTTCACAATTGGAATCATTGTGCATCCAGGAAATTAATGCCCTCAGGTGTACATCCCCTATGTAAAGTAGAGGGTTCCACTCAGTTTCTATAGGGTAATTAAGTTATGTATATACAGTTCACAAAGTAAGTTCCGCTGCCATGAGGGAAGGGTTTGGTATAGGTGAAAAAATTCTTGAGCTATTTTAAACTCAGAGTCTTTGTCTATAAAGGTCATCATTAATTGGAATAAGATGAACTATTCTTTCAAACAGATAACATAAACCCTAGGTGGTGTCCTACAAGTAATTATTTGATCAACCAACTTAAGGGCATGATCCATCTTTTGTTTGTGTCTTGCGAATTGCTCTTTTAAATCTACAATCTCCTCCCCTTGCTCTGTTATTACCTTCTTCATTTTATTTTTCTCTTCTCCCCATAAGGTTGTTGTAAAAAAATACCTATTATATAATCCAAAGAGAAGCATCTACAAAGTGATTGAGCCACAATCTTCTTCCTGTTTATTTTTCCTCCTCTTTTTCTTCCATGATTGTTCTAAGAAACTTGTTAACCAGGTTCTTTTATAGGGAACTAGAGCAGTCTCTAAGCAGGCTGGTGAGTTATTGAGGCATCCTCCTCATTTTTGTCTAAGATATCATGGTGACTTTCTTGGGGGTTATTTTGGCATACATCAGGTTCAAATTCACATGTCTCTTTTGGATTTTGAGAAATGTCTTGAATTTTAGACTATTTTGGGGAATCATCTGGAATAATTTGTACACAAGGCTCTTCATCAAATTTCTTGTGGAAATGAATTGGCTTTTTGAGGATACTTTATGTAGCTTTCCTCTCATTCTAGGGATTCTTCGCACAGGGTTTTGTTCAATCTCCACAACCTTTTTCTTAATAACCTTCTTCTATTTCTCCGCTACAGGACCTGACTTTCTTTTCTTCTCCTTTAAGGCTGTAGGGTTTTGTGGCTTGGCTGCAGGAATGAAAGTCTCTCCCTCTAATTTTTGTTTTCCATTTGTTCAGGTAGAAGTAGGTACATTGCTCATATGAGTAGGAAATGACATACTTTCTTGTATATTTTTAGTTTCTATCCCTTGGGTGTCTTGT
Organism: Thuja plicata; assembly: GCA_018584345.1. NCBI lineage: Eukaryota > Viridiplantae > Streptophyta > Pinopsida > Cupressales > Cupressaceae > Thuja > Thuja plicata. Next base: position 150,404 of record MU226388.1, read on the forward strand.
TCAACAGCTAGGCCAATGGGTACTACATCATCATGGCTAGGTTGTACACTAGGGTCAACCTGAGGTTGCAGGGTTTTATGCTGGACAAATTCTAACCATGCCAAAGGAGACATGTCCCTAAGATATTTTTCTATTAGCAATTTGATTAGGGCATGGTGGGTGATAGAATTGACATTTCCTTTCTGGGTTTCCTCATCACTGATGCATAGCATATTGTATAAGAAATTGGGAACATTCATTAGAAGATTATGTCTTACGTAACTAAGTAATTTAAAGTGATGTGCTTGCAAATTAGAAAATATTCCTTCACAGGTAAAATACCTGATAATAAGTGTGGCCAATTCATTATATGGTGGAGGGATAGACATTCATTTGCACCCTTGCTTGGTGATCTCCAGAGGCAGATCACTCTGTAGGGTAAACTAGGCCCTAGATGATCTGGCATCGTGCACATTGGGGTAGTGCTCCCTAACCATTGGTAACCCAGTTACTTCTTCTATCTATTCTTCTATGGTGAGTACTATCAATCCCCATACTATTACTTGTTGTTAGGTTTAGGCTGCGACTAAGTAGGTAATTTGGTTGGCTTTGGATTAGGACTTGTGGCTACATGAGGTGGCATTATTGTAGGTGGACGCAATGGAGGTGGTAAATATGGAAAATAAAGATTTTGGTTAGGTCACTGTGGAGGCCCCTTCCACTGGTTATTTTGATACCAATTCCCTTTTGGTGGTTTCCATTTATTCTTAGGCTGAGGCCATTGGTTATTCTAGGCAGGTTGAGAGTAATGAGAAGGATTTTGATAACTTTGGTTTTGCCATTGATTATTATAAGGATTGGAAAATTGCAAAGGGTCCTGAGGCATACCTTTTCTTCAAGCCCATGGTCAATGTTGAGCAACAAAGAACACTTCGTCATTGTCTCCTATCTTCATGTACTTAGTAGGAAAATATTGGTTCTCCAGGTTCGCCACAAGCTTGCATCCACAATCTTTCTTTTGATTATGAAAGTGAGGAAAATACTCATCTAACTATGATTCAACATCTGCATCCTTCTTCTTAGAATTCCAGAAATGATCCCTTTAGTGAATATGGACTGATATCCTCTGCCTTTCTTCATAGTTGATCTTGAATAGTTGAGATAGATTTTCTTGAGGTCATCCCAAGAAGATTGGGATATGTCTCCACCAGCCATGAGGTCCAATGCTTCAAGCCAACTATCATTTAGTCCTCTTAAGAAGACTAGTTTCTATGAATCCTCTGCCACCACATGTTGGGGATTCTTCTACATTGTGTACAAGAAATGTGAAACATAATCCTCCAAGGTTTCATCCTCCTCTTGCGACATTCAAAAAATGTCATCTCCCCTTGGGTCACTCCCCTTGCAATACTCTTTGTATTTCTGTAGAAACTGAGTCTCCATCTCATCCCAAGTGCCTACTGCATTGGCTCCTAAGCCCATAAACCATCGTATGGCTTACTCTTTCATTGTTTCTAGAAATAGTTTGAGTTTGTGGGAATCAGTGTTATAGTCAAAGCTATGATAGAGGATGTCAAACTCAAACAAAAAGGTGTCAGGATCTTTGGTTATCAGGCCATAAAACTTTGGAAGTGCGGAAGTAGGTATGTTTTTGAAATTAGCATTGTTTAAAAGGCTCAGAAGAGGAAATGGGAAAGTAGGTTGTTCCATTACTGGAGGTATTTGGAAATTGAGTTGCTACTAGAAAGGAACATTAGCTAAAGGATTGTTAACAATAGGTGCCTTTGGGCCAGAATTATTGAGAAAGCTAGCCAAAATTTTAGAAAAAGGTCAAAGACCACTTATATCAAAAGGCTCTGCTCTAGAGGAAGATGGTATAGGAAATTTAGGACTTGCATCAACAAAAGGTAACTCAACTTATTCAAATTCTTCATTCAAATTCGTAGAATCTCCTCAAAGAAATTTGCCTTATTCATCTCATTTTCTTCCTCTTTGATACATTGAAATGAATTATTCACACTTGCAAAGCAAATTTAGGACTGCAAACCACTATCTAAAAGCTATCTACAAATGAAAAAGATGACTCAGAAAAGGTTCTTAGCTTGACACCATCCCTGAAAATGGCACCAAAAATGAACTGCCTCACAATAGGTGCTTAGTAATCATGCCCAAAGCCTCTCTTAGGAATATTTTATTCAATCTAAGGATCACTTCTCCCACCATGAGGTGCATTTAATTTTTCAACCCAGGGATGTATACTTGAAATGGTATGGCACAGTATGTGCACTAAGTCCCTAAAAGAGTCATTCTACTTATGCTGTAGGAAGGTAAAATGCATGAAAGAAATCTACACTAGAACTGTAGGAAATTAAATACGCTTACTCCTTACTAAAATAAATTCTAGAAATTGTAAACTCTACTTAAGCCTATTCTTTCAACCTAGAGCATTCACTATAACTATCCTTGCAGGTGCTGCAAGAACATTCACAAAGTACAATGTTGCAGGAAGAAACTGTAATTTTCTATCTGAAATGCAAGGAATGTTGAAAGTAAATCTACTCTACTCTATTCTAATCCAACTTCCAAGTGGGCCCCCTTGGTTGGCTTCTGCTAATCTACTAACATAGAAGGTAAACCAAAAATCACTTCATTATATTTCAAGAACTAATTAGATAAGAACAATACATAAAACTAGAAAATAACTTATTGTGCAAGATGCAACAATGTATTCCCAAAAAATTCCAAACTAACAGTCAAATCCCTATAAATAGTGGATCGACACTTTATTCCAAAATAGAAAAGAAAACATCTGACTGAAATCACACCAGAGAAGAAAGGGAAACGTAGCAGCCCATGACATGTGCAATAAAGTTTGGGCGACCAATTCAACATGATGATGAGTGAAAAGGGAATATAGCAGTGGTACATTCCTGCATTGTTGGAATAGTGGCTCCTCTTTTGTAGTAGCCATGTCTTCTAGTGCCATGATGGTTACCCGTCACAGTTGGACCTCAACGTTCTCTTTTAAATGCTTTCGACTACTCTCAAGCTACTCCTACTTCTTGGTAGGTTGGTTATCATGTATTTAAATATTCATACAAGTAAACGTAATCAAATTGATCCAATTATTAGAACACCCATTTTGATAGCTATATGAAATACTGGAATATATATGAAATTGGAAAAATATGACATAACTATCTACCCATGGGTTTGATGGTTCTAACTGTACTTTAACACAAGTTCAACTGATTATAATCCCATAAATGTTTTTGTAATACTTCAAAAAAAGTATTAAGATCAATATAATAGAGACAATAAATGGTCTCACTAGTTCAATTGAACTAAGTTTTAAATTTATAAATTATTTTAAAATTAACTTGTTAAATCTAAAATTATTTTACTCTTGTTAAATAGGAGGGCATCCACCACACACCATGTCCATTGATCCACCACACACCATGTCCACTAATCTAGTAGTGTCAGGTGTATTGGATGCAAACCCAAGTGAGGTAATTTATTATCATGAAATTTAAATAATTTTTATATTAAAAAATTATCAACATGTTTACATATTAAATGTACACATGTGTAGGTCGATACACCCATTAGGATTGGTTTTATTACACATGCACCTGATCTAGGTGCATCATGACCAGACATATATTTTCTAGTTTTATTTCTACATCTTAAAAATTAGGTTCAAATTAAATATTTGACCCCTGACAACATACATGAGCATGTTGTTATATAATAATTGTTTGACTTTGTACAAGACATTGTTAGTGATACTGTTGTTATTGATCATTCCACACAGATTGAGTCACAAGAGGTTCTGCGACCTAACATGGATTTTGATATTATCATGGTAATTTATTTATTCATATTTAATTATATATGTAAATATTGTATATCATTTTTAATAATTTTTGTGCCAATAATTTCTATAGATAGAGTCCCAAGAGGGACAACAACATGAGACAGGTCATCATGTTCACCAGGACAGTGTACTAGATATGTAGAATGACATGGTAATTTATTAATGCTTAATTTATATATACATTTTATTAAAATAAATTCCTTATGGGTCCTAACAGATTTTATTAAAATAAATTACATAAATTTTTAATAGTTTTGGTGTTAACCATTTCATGCAGACAGAGTCCAGATATGGACAACAACATGAGAAAAGGTCATGATGTCCACTAAGACATTGGGGCAGATGTGCATAATGCCATGGTATAATATGCTCATGTTTAATTTGTATAAATTTTATTAAAATATTTCAAATTATTTTGAATAGTTCTAAATATGAATCCATGTACATAGAGTATGATTTTGAAACTATGATGTTTTTTTACAGATTCATTCAGATCATCCTTCTTCACACGGATTAAAGAGGACTAGATCATATTCGAGACAAATGATTTTATAGGCATTTATCACATGTACTCTCATATTTATATGGATTTTTTTTACTGACATATCTAGATAGTTTATTTACACGTGTTTTATTTACATGTTTTACTAGATGGACTGGATTTACATGTTTTACTAGAAGGACTAGATATACATATTTACATCGATTGATAATCTTTACTTGAAATGTTTTACATATCTAGTATAATTTTTAAATATTTTGTACATGTATCTCTACAAGTACTACAAAATGTAATATTGAACAAGGTACAATTTTTTTTAGCAATTTGCCTAATATTAAGAAAGCTTCAAAAAATTGAAAATCCAAATAGAAATCATATATGTAAAGGACACTCGTATTTAATAAGATAACAAAATTAGAAACCATTTTTAAGTATAAAGTATTTGAAATAGTTCATTGCAAAAGAAACAAAATAAGATAATTGTTCAATAGTTTCATAACTTAATAACATTAAAATTTTTAGTAGGACTTAACACAATAAAGTTAGTTAAAATTTGAGAAGAAACATGATCTTCTATAAGCCTAACCATAGAGCTAGAAACTTGCAATAATGAATAAATCTTTAATAAGTAACTAAAATATTGTACAAATAAAAAAAATGTACCTATAAACATGTATAATTAATGTAATCAAGTACAAATGTAAGAGGATCATGCTTACCAAATTAAAAAAAGCATAACCACGAAGTTCTTAAACAAAATGGTTCCGTTACACACTTAAACCAAAAATCAAGAGACCTGCAACAACATTTTAAAATGAGGCACATTAAAATTCTACGTTAACTTAAGGGGGCTCCTTGAGTAGATTTCTTCAGGGAATGTCTTAATGGGATGTGATAAGGTGATGTAGGATTAGGACATGTAGTTTAAGGATGTGATAGATATGATGGTTTAAGAGGATGCATTAAATGGATCTTTAAAATTAGGATGTCTTAAGGGGATGCCTTATGGGGACTTAAATTTGGATGTCTTAATGGGATTCCTTAAGGGGATGTAGGATGTCTTAAGGAGATTCCTTAAGGGGACCTAAAATGAGGATGTCTTAAGGGGATCTAAAATTAGGGTGTCTTAAGGGGACCTAAAATTTGGATGTCTTAAGGGGATATATGATTTCTTAAGGGGGCCTAAAATAAGGATTTCTTAAGGGGATCTAAAATTAGGGCGTCTTAAGGGGACCTAAAATTTGGATGTCTTAAGGGGATGTCTTAAAGGGATACATGATTTTTCTAAGGGGACCTAAAAATGATTTCTTAAGGGGATCTAAAATTAGGGTGTCTTACGGTGACTTAAAATTTGGATGCCTTGAGGAGGTCTAAATTTAGGATGTCTTAAGGGGATTCCTAAGGGTGCGTAGGATTAGGATATGTTTAGGTGATTTAAAATAAAACTAAATTATATATGAAGTTATTTAAAAAGTATACATATATACTTGTATTTACTGATATCATTGTACCATATGAATCCTCTATTTTGTGCAATGCATCAATAATAAGATTTATGATATGTTTAGGTGATGTAAAAATACAATAAATTATATATATCAATTGATCCCAAATTCTAGAAGTTAACATTTATACTAGCCTGTATTTAATTATTCTATTGAAATTGTCTCGTGTTCTTCCATAGAAATTGACCACAACTCTATAATAGCTAGTCTTCGATGATATCTGGATATATTTATATTTGTTTCCACAACCAAATGCGAGTAGTGAATGATTTTCTTATGTTTTTCATATTCTTCGAATGTAGGAAAACCATTCTTCCTTGTTAGGTATTTTTGTAACCATGTTCCAATAACCACAACCAAACCTATAGGATAATGATAGCCACGATCACCTTCTCTAGTTTTTACTTGTGCAATCAAAATGACACATTTCTATAAAGTATTACACTTGAGAGAATCCACGAGGAAGGAAATCTCAAGAAGAAGCTTATATCTTCCTATCTAAGATAGTGTCAATGGTGGCTCTAAAATGAACCTTAAGAAAAGACCCTTTCAAGGTGCACCGTAGAATGGAAGATTCAAATGATGATTGAAATGAGAGATAATCTAAGATAAAATACAAGAACTAAGCTATGATGAAAATGAAAGAACAAGGAAAGCAAAGCTAATCTAGAAAGATTACAATACGTCCTAGTTAAGCTATGTGATTTAAGATAAATATAATAAGGAAATAATAATCTAGAATGCAAGAGTGCTCAAGAATTCTCTAAGAATGAAAGTAAACAAAGTGATAGAATATAATGAATGAGTAATCTATTATCATTTTTTTCAATAGTGAGGAGAGAGCCTTCTTTTATAGAATTACTATGAAAATTAAGGGTTGGGATTAAGAGGTGGAAAATGAGTGGTTGATATTTAAGGTTAGGTAGTTTTTTAGTGGGAGTGAAGGAGATTAAGAGGAAAATTAAATGAGTGGCTAGGATTCAGAGGAAAAATTAGATTCCACTCATCTTGGAAAGTGTGCATTCAATGTGTCGACAAAAAGTCTTTTTCTTTTTATTTTAAATTAGGAAACTCCTTTTTCATGTGCATACATAGGATAAGTTGGATTTATTATTTAATTAAATTTTTTTTCATTTAAGTAAAAGGGAGCATGTTCACTTAATTAAATAAGGCTTAGGATAAAGTGGTCAAACATTAGGATATAATCAAATAAATTATTAAGTAGTGATTTTATCTAGAAAATAAGAGAATAAATAAATATGAAAAATTGATTAAGCACAGGATATAGTCTAGTATTTAAATTTTAATGTTTAGAAAGGGGCTCATGGTCTACTAGACCATTTTTGGGTGATTATTGGTATAGGAGCATCATGGTATGAAAAGCCACCTATTGGAGACAAATAAGCATTCAAGGTGCATGGAACTATTAAGGAGTCTAAACAAATCAATTGGCATGTGTTAGCCAATCATGGAATTTGAAGACAATAAATGTAATGATATTGTAATGAATCCTAAGGGCCTGTAAAGGACCTTAGGATCACAAAAGATGTACTAGGGGCATGAGTGTTCGATTGGTTTAGTTTAGGTCTTTAGATTATTTAAGGATGATTAATAAGGTATCTTGGATCTAAGGATAAATTTTGATAAACCATTTAATTGAATTATGTAATAATTTGTAAGTTGCAAATTCATAAATTCTAATTCCAATGGTTAGATTCAATTTAGGAGGGAAACTAGATTTATTGTGTTTTAGGATTAATCAAGCATGGTAACTGATCCAAATAAGTTGAAATGGTTGGGGGAAATATTATTAAACTTGTTTTGATCATTGTACGGAGGACACAATCATATGATACAACTGGTGTATGAATTTTCATATAGTTTCAAAAAAATTCAACATTTGCAAAGTTTAATGGGTTTTCCTTGGCATAGTTGAATTGGTATTATTCATTTGATGTTTTAGATGCATTTAGAATACATCAATTGTTGTTCATATTAGCTCTAAATACTCTTAGATTTCATTTGGTTTAATATTTCACCATTGGTGTTTACAGTTCCATAGGAAGTCGTTGTTTTAACTTAATAGTTCAGTTTTCTTTATGTAAAGGATCATTCCATGAATGAATATACACTAATTATCTTGGATTGATACCTAAATTACATGTAAAATACAATGTTAACATAATAATATGCAGTTGGAGTGAATGAGACAGGTGATCACCCGATTTGTGGACGAAAGTTGAGGAATTTGCTTGGGAAAGTATAGCAACGAGCATTCTGACTTCATGATGGGTATGTTTGATGTTTGGAAACATTTTGGTATTTTTTTTCATGTGAATCCATAATTATTTGATTGGAGAAGTGATTGTAATAAGGACATTGGAAAATCCCTAAGTTTAAGGGTCTTAAGAAGCCAAATTGGGTCTTTTGTATGTGCAGAGACCACAAGGTCAAATTGAATTGGGATTATTTCAATTGAAGATAGTTTAGAAGAGTTTTGAAGGTTTGGTATCTGGGGGATAAGTTTGTCTTACACTTCCTTTGTAAAGTGACCATATTTCATGATTGGAATAGGGGTACAGTCTGAGTATCTATATGCTGGTCCAAAAAAAACTATGCAAAGCTTTTTGTATGTTGATATATGTTGAAAAGGGTGTCTAAAAAAAATAAGAGCTCATTTAGTGTTTTGGAATTTTTGTGAGGAAAACTCACATTTAATTCACTATTGACCTACTAGAATGTAATTAGGCCCTTTGGGACAATAGGAACAAAGTGGAATGTTAGAGTGGTTTGGGAAGCAATAAATTTTCAAAAAAACCTTTGAATCCAACTTAAAACAACCAAGAACAATCAATTTTTCACTGAGAAGGTGTTTAAGGAGTTCCAAGTCATTCGAGGCTTGGAGGGTAATTGGGTGTGGACTTAATAAATCCGATTTTGAAAAATTGTGAAGTTAATCTCAACAGCCACCCAACCCTCTACATCAGGTGGTATCAAAGAAATGGGGAAAGGTTTTGGAATATTAGAATAATAGAGAGGGGGGGGTGAATCAGTGGCCTTAATAATTAATCAAGTAAATCAACCCAAAACTTTATACCACAAATATAAACCTCTAGTTATCTTCAATCCTACAAGATGTATGCCCTTTAATAATCTTGTCAAATAACTATTGCTCGGAGTATACTATTTATCCTTTTTTCTTAAGCTTTACCGAATAGTAGTCTAATCTTTACTCAAATATAGTAAATGACTTAGTGTTTACCGATCAATCTTGTTTTTGTAATGTGTCAAGAAAAAAATCAAAGCAAGGAAGTATATACACATTTGACACATGGATTTTAACATGGAAACCCTGTTAGGGGAAAACCACTTGGGACCAGTAACCCAAAATGTTCACTCTTCTAAAGTGAGCTCAGTCAAGAGCCAACCCTCTTAAAGGTTACAAACACACTGTTAAGTGCAACCTTATTAGAGGATATAATATTTATAGTTTGTAACTTGATATTTGGAATTCACTATGCTATCTTCATGAGAAACCTTTTGATACTCCTTGGGATGTATCTCAATATATAAAGGATGGTTAAATCCCACTCTGGTAAGAGATTTTCTCAATAAATGGTTAAACTGAAACAATATATGATCTGTTCATAAATATGACTTAATCTTGCAGATATTCAGATTTATTGTAAGCTCATAATACCTCTTCTGATCAATGTTGTCTTCAATTCCTTTGCTCTACTTTTTTCTTCTCAATGAATGTTGTTTCTTCTCTATTTCTTAGTGTCCACAGAGATATTAGCTTTGTTCTACAACTTTTTTTATTAGATCTATATGAAGACTTCTTATCTTCACAAGAATTCTCTTCAACATCCTCTCTTTCATAATGAGTTATCTTGTCTCTTTTATAGACATGATTTCACCATTTCTAAGTCCTTTTCTTTATTTTTCTTAATGTGATCCACAAATATCACCATTCTTTCTTTAAAGAATGCTTTAGTTTTATCCCGTAGACTTCTCCTTGATAAATGGAGTAAAAAATTATTTAAATCTCTAGCTTATCTTTAGATTTTAACTGGTCGATGAAAATAATGTAATCAAATAGTTAACTCTATATTTAGCTCCTTCTAGCTAAGTCTTTTGTCATTTATGAACTTTAGTTCTGATCGATGTTTAACTCCTTGTTTGCTCAGTCTTGATTTCAGTTGTCCTCGGGCATCTCTATCCGTCGGAGTTGTCTGTCTGTCGGGCAACACTGTGACTTTAAGTTCTACTCGGGTATCACTTTGGTTTTTATTTGTAATGCTTGCCCGAGTACCTTTCTTGGGTATCACTATGACTCTTCTCATGGTTCTCTATCCGTTGGTGTGCACTGTCCATTGGTGTTTGTTGTCAATTGGTGTATACTGAAATTTTATGCATTACTGATAACATTACCTTTATCTCTTTGGTTCTTTGAAGTCTTTAACAATATGTATATGACCAATCAAATTATATCAAGTTGACATCAATGATAGTATAGTACAATAACTCATTTAATGTCTTGCATTAACTTTCTGCATCTCGATAATCATCAACATAACATCTTCAAAATTCAAATAGTTAGATTCCATCAATCTCTCCCTTTGGCATTGATGGAAACATACTACATACTACTAATACAATATGAAATATATTAGTTGTACTTCATAAATCTCTACCAAACTAATTCTTCTATAACCAATACAAATGTCTGACTCTTGGTAATCTCTTTTAGATTATATTTGATTCTTGCAGAGTACTTTATTCATTCTGCATTCCATTCACTGGATAGATGTAGCGACTTCTAATTTTGTCCCTCCCTTAAACCTTTGTTTTAGAATCTCTTTTCTTATATTTTCTCTCCCTTTGACTGTTCCTTTCCTTGATGGATATTTCTATTCATATCTCTTTTTCCTTTGAAAACCATATGTATTAAGTACATCTCTCCCTTTGAATACTTCTGATAGACATTTCATATGGATATAATCTCTCCCTCAATTCATCTTTCCCTTTGATAGCAATGCCAAACTAAATATTTGTCTTTCTCATAATGTATTCCTTGAATTTACTCTCCATTAGCAATACAATAACTGTGGTTTTCAGTGCAGATAAGTACCGTTCTATGTACTAATATATATTTTCAATCCATCTCTTTTCTTTTATCACCATGAATGATTTTTTGATTACATGAAGGTTGATGTAGCCTCCTAGTTAGCTTAGTGACTAGTAGACAAGGGTCGGACTCCTATTCTCTTTCTTAGGTACTCCAATGTATCTTTAGGAAATGGCTTTGTGAATATGTTTGCTAATTGTTTCTTGGATTAAACATATTGTAGTATCACCTCTTTCTCTTGCACTTGTTCCCTTAAGTAATGATACTTGATAGAAATATGCTTTGTCTTAGCATGCATGACAGGGTTCTTTGAAATGTTTATTGCACTATTATTATCACAATAGATAATCACTGGTTCAAGAATTTTTATATTTATACCTTCCAATAATTGTTTAATCCATGCAATGTTAGAGCAATTTGCAGCAATAGGCACATATTCTTCTTTTGCAGTGGATTGTGAGATGCATCCTTTCTTCTTACTTATCCATGTGACAAGTCTGGCACCCATGAAGAATGCTCATCATGTTGTACTCTTTCTATCATCTAAGTTTCTAACCCAATCAACATCTGTATAAATTTGAAGCTCAAATTTGCCTTCTCTTTTATACCATTAGCCATAGTCTTTGGTATTCTTTAGATATCATAGAATTCTTTTGACAAAAGTCATGTGATTTCTTGGGAGTAGCAACAAATCTTGCAACTATTCCAATTGCATGTGCTATATCTGGTCTAGTATGAACAACATACATGACTTTTCCAATCATAGATCTATATAGGGTCTGACTTACCTTGGTTGACTTGTCTTCCTTTTTCATCTTGCATTTGGTTGCCATAGGTGTTCCAACTAGGTTGGAGTCTTCCATCTTGAATATCTTGAGAACTTTAGTGATGTATTTGGATTGTGTGATGTATATGCCTTCATCCTATTGAAGAATCTGTAGACCAAGAAAGAAATTGATCTCCCCAAACATTGACATCTAAAAATGATTTGCATAATATATCATTACCACCAAATATGATATCATCAACAAATATTTTAGCAATTAGAATGTTATCGTCAGTATCTTCTTTTAAATATAGATTACTATTTTCAATAGTTCTTACAAATCCAATACTAATAAGATAAGAGTGAATTCTTTCATACCATGCTCTAGGTTCTTGTTTCAATCCATACAAGTCTTTGTGTAATCTACCAACCATGTTTCTCTAGTTAGGATCAACAAACCCTTCTGATTGTTCAATGTATACTTCCTCCTCTATTATTCCATTTAGGAATGCAGATTTGACATCCATTTGGTATACCTTGAATCCTTTGTAAGTAGCACAAGAAAGTAGAATTTTGACTCCTATCCTAGAAATGGGTGCAAAGGTTTCTCCATAGTCAATACCTTCTTCTTATGCATACCCCTTGTATACTAATCTTTCTTTGTTCCTTGTGACTTCTCCATTCTCATTTAGCTTGTTTCTGAATATCCATTTTGTACCAATGACATTCTTGTCATCCAGTATAGGTACTAATGTCCATGTTCTATTATTCTCAATCTTCTCTATCCCTTCATTCATAGCACTGATCCATTCTTCATTTCAAGTGCAGTATTAACATGTTTAGGCTCAAAATCACAAATTAAACATCTAGTGTTTAGTGACTTACTTCTTGTTCTCATTACAGGATTTTTGTCTCCTATGATCTGGTTATGCAGATGGTGTCATCTGATATATGTGGAAAGTATTGGTTCATCTCTTTGTTCATCATTTTGATCATCATATTGACCTTCATTTTGATCTTCATTGCTCGTTACAACATTGTGAGAAATTTCCTAATTTTTGGTGTTTGCAACCTGACGCTCGGGTACATTGTTCTATTGGTCAGGAGAGATATACTATTTCTCAGGTAGAGTGTTAGGTTCTTCACTATAGACAAACCTATTGTAGTCTTCTGGTTCTTTTCTTCTTTCCTCTTCATTTTTCTCAGTAAATTTATCTACTTTGACATTTCACTTTAAATGATTTTGTTAGAGGATTTGTTAAGACATTTATAAGCCTTTCTTTCGGTAAAATAATGTAAATATACTCCTTATTCACCTTTGGAGTCAAGCTTTCCATTTCTATCATCTTTCAAAATATAACATTGACTTCCCAAAATTTTGAAGTAACTTACATTTGGTGTGTGTCCATACCATAGCTCATAAGGTGTCTTATTGTTGTCTTTCTTTAATTGAACTTTGTTCAATGTGTAGACATCAGTACTAAAATTTTTTTTCCATAATGTTTGAGTGATGAATTTATCAATCATCAGTGTTCTGGCACAATCAACAATAGATCTATTCCTTCTTTTAGCAATCCCATTTTCCTGTGGTGTTCTTGGTGCAGAAATTTGTCTTCAAATTCCATGCTCATTACAAAAGTTAGTGAATTCATCAGAAATAAATTCTCCTCCTCTATCTGATCTTAGACATTTTAGTTCCTTTCCACTTTATTTTTCCACTATATCTTTCTACCATTTAAGCATCTTGAATGCTTCTTATTTATCTTTTAATAACATAAATGTCATCATTCTAGAATAATCATCAACAAAGAGAATGAAGTATCTATTACCATAATAACTCTTTGTTCTCATTGGTCCACATAGGTTAGTATGGACTAATTCTATAATAGCATTAGATGTCTAGGTTTTTCTCTTTAAAGTAGACTTTGGTATTTTACCTTTTTGACAATTCTTACACATGACATGGTCGGGCTTTGACATGATCGGTAAGCCTCTCACTTTCCTTTTATTGCTTATCCTAATCATGTTGTCAAAATTCACATGACATAACCTTTTATGCCACCACCATATGTGTTCGTTTCTTTCTATTAAACAAGTGGTGTTAATATCATCAAGATAGAATAGGTTACCTTTTGTTTGTTCATGAGTTCCAATAAACCTTATTGATTCATTAAAGATATTTGTCTTTTTGTTCTCAAATGCAACTCGGTGACCTATGTTATTCAGCTGTGAAACACTCAATCGATTATAGCTAAGTCCTTTCACCCAATATACATTTTCACATCTGATCAGATTATTCAACATTATTGTTCCTTTACCTTCAACCGGAAAAGGTGAGTCATTACCCATTCTTACTGATACACCATTATAATACTCAAAAGTTTCAAACTTTTCCTTATCTCCAGTCATGTGGTGAGTACAACCACTATAAATAATCTAGACATCATTATTACTAACCTTAGATATGAGTGCAGTCTTAACATACCTTTCCTCTTCATCTGAATCATCCTTCATAGCAACAAATACCACTTCAATGTCTTCATCAGATTTGGTGTCAGTATTCTTAGCTTTTTTCTCAGCCAGGTAACAAGATTTCTTTCCTTTGTCCTTGTAGTCTTGGTTTTCTCTTCTTTTAGATTGTGGGTTGCTTTGGTAATCTCTGTCATCACCTCTATCAAAAAAAATTCCATAGGATCTGTCATTATTTCTATCTTCTTTTCTTTTGTTAGGATATCTAGTAGCAAAGTGTCCAGTCTCTTTACAATTAAAACATACCAATGGTAATTTACCTTTGTATCTACCTTTTCCTCTCAGCAATCTTGTAGCCATTAGTGCTTTAATCTCATCAAGTTCTTGGTCATCACTATCACTTTCACTATCATTTCTCATAGTGTGTTTATGACTTGATTTACTTATTTTCAAAGAAGATTTGGATGCAGACTCAATAGATGGTAAGACATTGTTGTCAAAGTTATTCATCTCAAATGAAACAATTCTACCAATAAATACTCTAATAGCATAGACAATAAGGTTCTCAGGATTTTACTTACCACTATTTTTTCTTCAAGTACACCTCCTACTCCTGGGATAGTATTGACCACCTCTTTGATTCTACAGCTATACTGAGTGATGTTTTCTCCTTTCATTCTTAGGTCATCAAACCTTCCTCTTAGGATTTATGCCTTAGCTCTTAGCATATTCTTATCTCCTCCATGTACTAGCTTCAATTTTTCCCACATTTTATTTGTAGTGGTGAATGATTTGACATATTCAACTTTAGCATCGGAGAGTGAGGAAGAACGGTCTATCATCATAGAATTATGTTCATGCATTTCTCTCAATTGATAAACTTTGGGAGGTCCAGTAGGTAAAAAAAATTCAATATCTAAGTATTGAGTAACATCATTGTTGGAGATTTTCCTTTGAGTGAGTCTTTGACTGTATGTTTTTCATTGATGACAACATATAGTATGCAACAGTGTCTAGTATGTAAATCTCAGTATGGATATGTTGGAGCCTTAAATGTTTATTTTTATGTTCTAGACATATTTATTATGCTATGTTCATAGATGCAGATTCAGTTGTGCAGTTGAAGTTGAGTTATGATGATCTATTTCCCAGTTACAGTTTCAGAAGATTGTTTATTAAGAGTCGATAGTATTTTTATTGTTTCTCTAGTTGAAACTATCTTTTGGATATGTGTGTTTGGATTCATTTTAAGTTGTGAGTTTAGAATGTTTGGTTAAGATCGCTTAATGAGTTTCATCCAAAGAGTGAAGTTTGAGTTAATTTGGTGGAGCCGACTGTGTGAAGCGACGTGTCTACTCATCTTGAGTTGTGCAGTTTTCTTTTGTGTTGCGTGCTTAGTTTAGCGGACAAAGAATTTGTTGAATAGTTTTCTACAAGCCAAATTGGTCATATCTTTGGAGGAAGATACTTATTGCATATCATTTTGTGATCAAAATGTGTGGAGTATGTGAGTAAGAAGTAGAGAAGAATGTTTGATGTATTGGGCCAATAAATATATATCATTCATAAGTTGAAGATCTATGTGAAGAAGCAGAGAGTGTATACAATTCACTATAACTGATCAAGACATCAGGTCTAATTCACAATTCAATATCAGATATATTGTATATCTATTGTGTAGAAGGTTTCATCCTTCATCATTTGAGCAATGTGCTCACGCACAATGTGTCCTCACCTCTAACAGGGTTATTTGTAAAATAATCTTAACATGGTTTGACCTTTGACCATGTCTCTTTACTTAATTAATTGTAAAGATAAAATCCTAATAGGGTTGAAGGATCTTCTAATAGGGATCATTATACATGAGTGTAGTTCTTTGTGGGTGGTAATTCACACTGGGGTTTTTACCTATTTTGGGTTTCCCTGAAACAAAAATTGTAGTGTTATAGTCTGTGTTATCTTGTTGTGTTTATGTTTAATGTTATTCTATACTTAATTGGATAAAGAATTGAATCTTGTAGATAATTGATTCAGCCCCCCTCTCAATTATCTCTTGGGACTATTCCTAACAATGGGTATCAGAGCCAAGTGGCTTGGAGATAAAGTTTAACAGCTTAAGTTTGATCAGATGGACCGCTTTAGAAAAGAGAGTCCTAAGTTTGATGGAGAAAATTATCTTGACTGGAAGAACAAAATGATAACACATTTGCAGTGTGTTGGATTTGAGATTTATGAAGAAGCTACTTAAAATGTTGATGTTCCTTCTTTTAATGACCTTGCATAGGAAGATTCTACTATTAAACAAAAGGAAGTATTCACCCATAGTGCAATTGCCAAAGAATCCCTTATAAGTGAATTATCTTACAATGAGTTTTTTGAGATTAAGAAAGTAGATAGAGCCTATACAATATGGAAGTATCTAGAAGACATGTTTGAAGGAGATATCCAAGAAAAGTATGCATGAAGAAAGACATAGAAGAAAAGATATAACAATTTAGAGATTCTACCTAAAGAAAACATCATATCATACAATCAAAGGATTAATGAAGCAGTTGTAGGAATCAGAAACAATGGTGGAGAAATTTCAGAGGAACATAATGGATAAATTGATGACTACACTAACATAAGATTATGAGAGAAAGATAAAAGTTTTAGATGAGACTATGAAATTTTCAAAAGACTTCAAGAGAGAGACCTTGATTAGAAAAATTTCAGCATTTGAGATATCAAAATTGAAGAGAGAACCTAAAAGTGAAACAACCTTCAAAGCCTCAGTTCATGGTAATAAATATTTGAACACTTCTAGTAATTTTGATAATGAAGATGAGGATAAAGAAATATAAGAATTCATTCCCATGATTGCTAACAAATAAAGAAAAGGAAAAGGAAAATATGAAGGACAATTACCATTCAAATTCTTTTCATGTGACAAGGTTGGTCATTTTGAATCTAAGTTCCCTACAAGAGTCAAGAAATGCAAAACCAATGTCAAGCCTAAATATACAAAGGAATGCTACTATGTTGAAGATGGAGTGACAGATGAAGATTTAGGAGAACATGAAATTGGATTCATTGCAATTGAAGATATGGAAAAAATGTTTGATTAAATGGATATTGAAGATGAAAAGAAAGCACAAGAGTTGGCATTAATTTCCCAAGAAGACACCAAAATAGACCGGATCATTGACAGCGGGTGTTCACATCATATAATTGGAGACAAAGATAGATTTCTACATCTGGATAAGTACAAAAGTGGTATGGTTAGATGTGGAGACAACACTTCTAAGCCTATCATAGGTATAGGAGCTATCACTTTAGATGGAAAGAACAACACTGATGATTTTTTGTATGTTGATGGTTTACATCATAACCTACTGAGCGTTGGACACTTGATTGACAAAGGATATCAGTTGGAATTCAAAAATAAAAAGTGCATCATCAATAAAAAAGGAGTTATGATTGCATCCAGATCAAAGGCTAAAGGTAATGTTTTCATCTCAATTTTGAAGCAAGTTTTTTTGTTACAAAAGTAGATGAAAGTTGGTTATGGCACAAAAGATTATGTCATATCAATTTTAACAATATAGTAAAGATAAGAAATTTAAAGGAAATAAGAGACCTTCCCAGTATTGATAGACCAGTTGATACCATGTGCAGGGAATGTGTGATGGGGAATCATGTAAGGAACTCATTCAAAAGTAAACAAAACTCAGCAGAAAACAAATTGGATCTAGTGCATACAGACTTATGTGGACCTACACAAACAAGAGCATACTATGGTGAAAGGTACTTTGTTTTGTTGGTTGATGATTATTCTAGAATGATGTGGGTTGCATTCTTAAAAGATAAATTTGAAGCATTTGAAAAGTTCAAAATATTCAAAGCTAAAGTTGAAAATGAGTCTGGATTAAGGATTAAATGTCTGAGATCAGATAGAGGAGGAGAATTCACCTCTAACAATTTTTATGAGTATTGCGAAGAACATGGGATAAAAAGATAGCTAAGTGCATCTAGAAACCCTTTGTAGAATGGAATTGCAAAAAGAAGAAATAGGATCATACTTGACACAAAACACACTATCATGATTGAAGGAAAATTTGCACACACCTGTTGGAGAGAAGCAGTCAATACTGCAGTCTATACTATCAACAAAATTTAATTGAGGCCAGGCATAACCAAGACACCTTATGAACTTTTGTTTGGGAATGTACCTACAGTAAAATACTTCAGAATATTTGGAAATAAGTGTTACATCAAGAGAGATGATGGTGTTGGCAAGTTTGATGCTAGAAGCGATGAAGGTATTTTTCTTGGTTACTCTACCAAAAGAAAATCTTATAGATGTTTTAACTTGAGATTGAAGAAAATCATTGAAAGTACACATGTGAAGATTGATGAGAAGTTTATGATTCAAGAGAGATTCTATGATTATGCACCTATGATTGAATATGAACTAAGACCTATCAATAAATAAATAATTATTGAAGAAATGTCTGACTACATTGATGTATCATACAATAACCTTGAACAAACTGAAGAGGAATCATAGATAACATATGAGAATGTCACACCTAAAGTTCCAAAATTTACATCTAAATACCATTCAAAAGAATATATCATTGGAGATTAGAGCAGTAAAGTTATGACAAGATCTAGAGAAAAAGGTTACAGTTGATGAAGAGGTATGTTTAATTTCACAAATTGAACCCTTAAGTGTTGAAAATACATGTAATGATTCAGATTGGCAGAAAGAAATGAAAGATGAGTTAGATCAGATAATTAAGAATGACACATGGGAATTGGTACCTAAACCTTATGACAAATATGTGATTGGAACTTAGTGGATATTCAGAAACAAGCTGAATGAAGATGGTACAGTGGTAAGAAACAAAGCAAGACTGGTATGTAAAGGATATGTGTAGAGAGAAGGTATTGATTACTCTAATACATTTTCCCCTATGAGAAGACTGAAAGATATAAAATCATTCTTGTCTTATGCAACATTCCAGAACTTTAAATTATATCAGATGGATGTCAAGTGAGCATTCCTAAATGGTGAATTGAAGGAAGAAGTCTACATAGAACATCCTAAAGGATTTAGTTTATCAGACAAACCTGACATGGTATGCTGACTGAAGAAAGCCTCTAGAGCATGGTATGAGAGACTAGATGGTTACTTGACAAAGATTAGATACAAGAAAGGAGCAGCAGATTGTAACTTATTCATAAGAGAGACACCTGAAGGACTACTACTTGTTCCTATTTTTGTTGATAACATTCTTTTTGGTGGTAATGACAAGCTTAGTGCAGATTTTGCTAAAGAAATGCAGAGAAAGTTTGAAATGAGCATGATTAGTCCTATCAAATACTTTTTGGGATTAAATTTACAATAGACAGACAGAGGTATATTCATTAATCAGTCTAAGTATGTGAAATAAATATTGAAGAAATTCAATATGGAAGATTGCAAGCCTATAGGCACCCCCATCATAACATGAAGCAAGCATTCTAAAGATAATGATTCTACAGTAGTTGACAAGACACTATGAAATTCTATGATTGGAAAACTCATATATCTTACTCGATCTAGACTTCATATTTCTAGTGCAGTTGGCATTGCTGGAAGATTTGCAGCTGAACCTAAAAAAATCACTTAATGGCAATAAAAAGAATATTCAGATACTTAAAAGGGACTATAAACTATGGTTTATGGTATCCTAACTTAGAGAATGTAGAGCTTCATGTGTATACAGATGTAGATTGGAAAATTTATGTTGATGATAGAAAGAACACCTCAGGAGGAGCAGTATTACTTGGAAATAGATTATTTACTTGGACAGGAAAGAAGAAATATTGTATTTCTCAATCAACAACAGAAGCATAGTATGTAGCAGCAATATTAAATTGTTCTACAATTGTTTGGATCAAGTAGATGATAAAAGACTTTGGAATTTAGATTTATTATCCTATTTTTATTCCTTGTGACAACACTAGCACTATCAATATGTTAAAGAACCCTATGATGCATGCAAAGACAAAAAACATTGAAATAAAATATCATTTTCTAAGAGAGAAAGTTGCAGATAAAGAAGTAAAATTAGATTATGTGAGAACTAAAGAACAGTTAGCAGATATATTCACAAAGCCTTTATCAAAAGATTCTTTTGAGTATCTCAGGGAGAAGATGGGATTTATTCTCTTCCCTGATTCCAATTAGAATTTGCAGCAAATGCATCAGTCCTTGGTGACTGATGAATAGTTAACTACTCTACCTTAGGATTAATACCTCTTCTTAATTGTTTTTGGCACCCTTTTTAATTGATGTCAAAGGGGGAGTATATAGTATGGGGGAGTATACAATCATGAAAAATCAGATGCAGTAGCTAAGAGTATTTTTTGGTGAGGATATTGAGAAGATTGTAAAAAGAAATGATACTTTTGGATTGACGGTGTTTTTCATATCATATGTTGCCATTAATGTCAAAGGGGGAGATTGTTGGAGATTTTCCTTTGAGCTAGTGATTGACTGTATGTTTGTCATTGATGACAACATATAGTATGCAACAATGTCATGTATGTAATTTTTAGTATGGATATTTTGGACCATTTCGCCTTTATTTTTATGTTGTAGATATATTCATTATGTTATGTTCATAGACGGAAATTTAGTTTTGCAGTTGAAGTTGAGTTATGATGATCTATTTTCCACTTACAGTTTTAGGAGATTGTTTATTAAGAGCCGATAGTATTTTTATTGTTTCTTTAGTTGCACCTATATTTTGGATATGCGTGTTTGGATTTGTGTTTAGTTGTGAGTTCATAATGTTTGGTTAAGAGTGCTTAATGTGTTTCATCCAGAGAGTGAAGTTTGAGTTAATTTGGTGGAGCCAATGGTGTGAAGTTACGTGTCTACTCATTTTGTGTTGCATGGTTCTATTTTGTTTTGCGTTGTTAGTTTGGCTGACAAATAAGTTTTTGAAGAGTTTCCTACAAGTTAACTTGGTCATATCTTTGGAGGAAGATACTTATGGCAGATCATTTTTTGATCACCATGTGTGAAGTATGTGAGTAAGAAGTAGAGAAGATTGTTTGATGTATTGGGCGAGTAAAGCTATATCATTCATTAGTTGAAGATCTATGTGAAGAAGTAGAGAGTATATACAATTCACTGGAACTGATCAAGACAACATGTCTAATTCATAGTTCAATATCAGATATAGTGTATGTCTTTTGTGCAGAAGGTTGTAGCCTTCATCATTTGACAAGTTTACTCACGCACAGTGTGTCCTCACCTCTAACAGAGTTATTTGTAAAAGAATCCTAACAAGGTCTAACCTTTGACCAGGTCTTTGTACTTAAGGCATTTTAAAGATCAAATCCTAACAGGGTTGAAGGATCTTCTAACAGAGATCATTATACACTAGTGCAGGTCTTAATTCCCATTGGGGTTTTTACCTATTTTGGGTTTTTCTATAACCAAAATTGTGGTGTTATAATCAGTTTTATCTTTTTGTGTTTATGCTTAATGTTATTCTATGTTTAATTGGATAAATAATTGAATCTTGTAGATAACTGATTCACCCCCTCCTCTCAGTTATCTTTTGGGACTATTCCTAACAATCATTTCTAATACCTGATAGGTGGAGTCTTATCCTACTTTGCCATGATGAAAAATTATATTTTGTTCAACTTAGGCACATCCCTTTTTTTGATCTTGTGATCTTTATCTTGAGTCTTTAAATTCCCTTTCTAAGCACACAAGCTCTGATACCAATTGTTAGAATAACTGAGAGGGGGGGTGAATTAATGGCCTTAATAATTAATCCAATAAATCAACCAAAATTTTTATAACACAAATATAAAACTCTAGTTATCTTTAGTCCTACAAGATGTATTCCCTTAAATAATCTTATCAAATAACTACTTCTTGGAGTATACTATATATCCTTTTTTCTTAAACTTTACCCAATAGAAGTCTAGTCTAACTAATATACAGTTAATAACTTAGTGTTTACTGATCAATCTTGTTTTAGTAAAGTGTAGAGAAAAACATTAAAGCAATGAACCATATACACATTTGACACATGGATTTTTAACGTGGAAACCCTGTTAGGGGAAAAAATACTTGGGACCACTAACGCAAAATTTTTACTCTTCTAAAGTGAGCTCAGTGAAGAGCCAACCCTCTTAAAGGTTACAAACACACTGTTATGTGTGACCTTGTAAGAGGAATTAATATTTATAATGTCACTTGATTTGTGGCATTCACTATGCTATCTTCATGAGAAACCTTTTGATACTCCTTGGGATGTATCTCAATATATAAAGGATGGTTAAATCCCACTCTATTAAGAGATTTTATGAATCAATGGTTAAACTCAAACAATATATGATCTGTTCATAAATACAACTTAATCTTGTAGATGTTTAGATATATTTTAAGCTCATAATATCTCTTGTGATTAATGATCTCTTCAATTCATTTGCTCCACTTCTTTCTTCTTGGTGAATTATGTTGCTTCTCTTTTGCTCAGTGTCCACAAAAATCTTAGCTCTGTTCTACAGCTTGTTTGATCAGATCTATATGAAGACTTTTTATCTTCACCAAATTTCTCTTCAGCATCCTCTCTTTCATAATAAATTAGCTTGTCTTTTTTCTAGACATGATTTCACCATTTCTAAGTCCTTGTCTTTCTTTTTCTTGACGTGATCTACAAATCTTGCCATTATTTCTTTAAAGCATGCTTTAGTTTTATCCCGTATACTTCTCCTTGATAACTGGAATAAAATATGCTTAAAATCTCTAGCTTATCTTTATCTTTTAACTAGTCGATAAAAAAAATGTAATCAAACTGTTAACTCTATATTTAGCTCCTTCCAGCTAAGTCTTGTTTCATTTTTGAACTTTAGTTCTAATCGTTGTTTAACTCCTTGTATGCTCGGTCTTGACTTTAGTTGTCGTCAAGCATCTCTGTCAGTCAAGGTAGTCTGTCCATTAGGAAAGACTGTGACTTTCAGTTCTACTCGGGTATCACTTTGGTTTTTCTTGGTAATTCTTTCTCGGGTATGTTTCTCGAGTATAACTATGACTCTTCTCGAGGTTCTCTATCCATAGATGTGCACTGTCCATCGGTGTTTGTTGTCACTTGGTGTATACTGAATTTTTATGCATTACTGATAACATAACCTTTATCTCTTTGGTTCTTTGAAGTCTTTGAAAATATATATAAGATCAATCACATTATATTAAGTTGACATCAATGATAATACAATAAATTAACCAATTTAATGTCTTTCATTAACTTTCTGCATCTAGGTGATCATCAACTTAACGTCTTCAAACATCTAATCAGTTATAGTTCATCAGGGAAAAAGGTATGAACGTAGTTATGGTACCAAAGAACCAGATGGCGAGAGAGATTAAAGAGTTTAGGAAAACACTTGAGGAGAAGGAAAGAGAGAAGAGGGGATTAGAAGAAAAAAAGGAAAGGGAAGAAAGGAAAATTATGAGAGAGAGAGAGAGAGAGAGAGAGAGAGAGTTCAATTATTGGAAAGGATAGAGGCATTAGATAAAGAGAGAAGAGAACCTAGGGGAGAGAAGGTTCATGAATAAAACAATGAGGAAGAAGAAGAACTCGATGAAAGAAAATTACATAGGGGACAAAGAGAGGAAGATGATCCTAAGGAGAGAAGGTTCATAAGGCTGATTAAGGTGGTACAAGGTATTCGAGTAAAGATAAGTGTTGATTTTACACTATACCAAGGCAAGATGGAAAGTGAAGAAGTGCTTGGATGGATAGAGGCAATTGAAAACTACTTCAATTTAGAAGACATTGATGAAGAGAAGAAGGTGAAGATAGAAAAAAAAAAAAACAAGACTAAGGGGAACAACCCTTACATGGTGGACTAGTATAAAGAATGATAGATTGATAAGAGATTTTAACAAAGTCTCAAATTGGGAAAGGAATTCTTAATTATTACCATAAGATTTGGCTATTCAAATGAAGATGAGAAGGAAAAACTTGAAAGAGTGAGAGAGATGAATATTATGACTTACACTGAACAATTTCACACCTTGAGTATCAGACGTGGAGTGGAAGATGAAGATGAGAAGTTTGGTAGGTACATGAGTGGATTAAGATATAGCATACAAGATAAGATTGGTTTGAGTGTTTCTAGAACCCTTGGAGAATGCTTTCAGTTGACAGTAAGAGAATAAGAGAAGTTGAAAATAAAAAATGAGAGACAAAGTAACAGTGGGGGATCATCCACAAGAGGAAGGGGTGGAAGAAGAACTACTAAATCACAAATAAATAATGATAAAAACAAAGGTTCTACATCATACCAAAGAGGAGGAAATACCCATAGAGGTGGAATATTAGGAGGAGGAAGAGGAAGTATCATCATTACAGGAAAGTATTTTCATTGAAATGAGGTTGGTCATCAATATTTTAGGTGTCCTAAGTGGATTGAATCAGACCAAGGTAGATCTAGAAGGGTGTATCTCATACAATAAGATCAGAATAATGAGAAAAAAAACCACATCCATCAGATCCTATACTTGACGGTGATTCCTTGATGATAAGAAAAGGAGAATAAGTATTAGAACCAAAGGTAAACATTTTCAAAATTAATTGTTTATGAAAAGGCAAGATATGTAAATTGATTGTAGATTCTAGATCACATAGAAAACTTGTTTCTTCTAATATGGTATCCATGTTATGAATTGTACCATTTGACCATCATAATCCCTACAAGGCCACTTTGGTTACCCAAAATCAGCATGTAGTAGTTATCCAAAGGGTTTATGTGAAATTTTCTATTGGCACATATCAGGACATGGTTCTTTGTGATGTCATTCCTATGACATGTGGCAACATAATTTTAGTTAGACCATGGCAACATAGTAGAAGAACAATTCATAATGGGGTTTGATAATACCTGTTTGGTGCACAAAGATGGTGAGAGGTTTAAATTGAAACCATTACCTTTGAATAGTGAAAGGGACAACATTGTGATTTTTTTTGGAGATTAGATCTTTGGGAATATGCAGGGTCATCCTAAGAAAGATACTGGTGGGAAGACAAATGAAAGGTTGTAGAAGAGACATGGAAGACACTATCCTCAAAATCTGAATGGTTTGGGCTTCTAAAGTATCAATATTGGGTATATTGAATGTCCTATTCCAAGGGGTAGAAGAAGTAGTGTTCCTATGGTAATGAAGGAGCATAAGATTCAGTGGAATGGGAGGCATGAAAGATTTCAAGAGGGAACACGAATGAGACATCAAGGTTCTAGAATGGGACATTCAAAACCAATTTTTAAATCTAAAAATTTGTGTGATATAAGTGCAGGTTGGGATAGAAGGAAGAAGATAACCTTAGGAGAGTTAATCTCCTATCCAAAGAATTAGAATAAAGGAGGTAAGTGACAAGGTTCTCAGAGGAAGATGTCTAACTCTTGGGACAAGAGTTTCTTTAATGGTGTGGACTATGATGCAGGAGCATCATGGCATGACAAGAAACCTATTAGACACAAAGAAGCATTGAAGGTTCATGGATCCATGAAGGAGTCTAAAAAAATCAATTGGAATGTGCTAGAGCCAATAATGGCATTTGAAGCCAATAAATGTAATGAAATTGTAATGAATCCTAAGGGCCTATAAAGGACCTTAGGAACAAAAAACATGTAATAGGGGCATGAGTAATAGATTGGTTTAGTTTATATCTTTATAGTCTATAAGGATGATTAGTAAGTTTTCTTGGGTCTAAGTATAAATTTTTATAAACTATTTAGTTGATTTATGCAATAATTTGTAAGTTGGAAATTCATAAATTTGAATTCCACTGGTTAGATTCAATTAGGAGGGAAATTAGATTAAGTGTTTTTTTGGATTAACCAAGCAAGGTAACCAATCCAAATAAGTTGGAATGTTTGAGGGAAATATTATTAAACTTGTTTTGATCATTGTAACGAGGACACATGTTAGGAATACTAGTCGAAAAGACAACTGAGATGGGGGGGGTGAATCAGTTGTAATCTAGATTATTAAACTTTATAATTTATAAACTGAATCTGCAAATGTAAATGATAACACCGTAATGGACAACACCATAACACAATGTTTGTTGTCGAGGAAAGCCTGTTAAAGGTAAAAACCTGGTGGGAATTAACACCCAAAAATAAAGTACTGAGAGAATAGTATCCTTGTTAAAAGATATCCTTTTTAGGAGCTTGTAACCACATTTCAGTGTTGGAATTATACTTGAATGATGTACTGAGAGGGGAGGGGTGAATCAGTACCTCTAAAAACTTTTCTTGGTTAGCCCATTAACCCTTAGTGATCAGTTTGTAAATTATCTTATCTAACTGTTCATTTTTCTTTATGCATATGCAATCATAACATAAGTTCTTTAATATGTAACCATACAAGAAAAATTCATGAAAATAGATAAAAGATGACACAAGATATGATATCATAGAAAACTCCGGTTAGGAAGTAAAAACTACGGTGGGGATTGTTACCCACAAGACTTCACTATCTGCAGATAAGAAGGGGTTGGTAAAGGCTTAAAATTGGTCACTTCTAATGACCTACCCTATTAGGAGTATTACAGTGGAGACTTGTTAAGATCTATTTCATTTGAAGCTTTAGCAACACTGTTAAGTGTGCACTCTATTAAGAGATTTGTAAAGAAATATTAAGTCCACCTTCTACAAAATGATTTTAGATGTGATGCACTTTTTAGAATGCAACTACATAAGTCTTTGACTTGATGATGTATGCAATCTCTAATTGCTGATAGAAAATCCAATAAAGGTTCCTATGTATGAGTAATCATCTTTTCATGAATGAATAATACCTTTCTCTGGACATCGGTAGCATCTGTGTGTTCTTGATAACTAGATATAATCTTTTTCTGAACTTTCCATGAATTCTGCCTTCTGCTACTTAGATGCTCTCCATGGCTATCAAAAACAATGAATCCATAATTCACAATGGATTGAACATCTATTTATACTAGATTTTAGCTCTATTCTTGATTCATGCTTCGCAAGTTAACTCTAGATCCAAGGTTTACAAATTGACCTTGATCTTTAGTTAGATATTTTTAGATCTGTTAGGATGCTTTAAAGCATTTAAATTATGCTTGCTTGACCCTCAAGTAATGATTTAAAACAAATTAAAACTCTATAAATAGAATTACAATGCTTTATCTGATGTGTAAAAGTCAGATCCACTATTTGCAAGTTCTCTAACTGACTGTCAGTTCTGATGGTCAGGCTGCTTTGTCAGACTGTCAGTTTTCTTCTCCCTCGATGTTCCTTTCTTGAACTATTCATCGGGTATGTCTTTTTTGCTCCGTCATTTTTTTTCTCAAAACTGTGTCACCGATGATGATATTTGTGTTATGTTATTGACCCGTCAGTGATGTTCTATTTACTTCATTGGTACAACACTTGTCAGTGTTCATCAGTCAATTCCACACTTAGCATTTTATCATGACACATTATTCTGTTAGGTATTCTTTTTGTCCACCAGTTATGGTTTCTATTTGTTGGTTATGCTTGTACCGATGACCTTTATCATGTTTTTCCTTTTAAGTATACTAATGGCAAAACTTAATGTCATCATTCAGTACACAGTCCCTATTAGGAGACAAACCCTATTAGGAGTCAACAAGAATAGTAGGCTCACTACCAAGGCCCACTTCCTAAAGAAGGTTAAAGACACCCTCAAGGATTTATAATCTGAATCAAGTGTATACAACAAATACACATTCCAGAAAACTGTCAGATAGCAACTGTCTTTGCTTGGTTAGTTCCAAAGATGTATCAACTCTGCTTTGTATACAATAGTTAGCAAGCTTCACAGCTTCCACACTTCTCTTTCATTTTTCTATCACACTTCTTCACAAGAATTTATCTTTCATATATACCCTCTTCCAATAATTTATTAGGTTGGCTAGTTGAGCTTTCCTAATACATAATTAACTAGGTCAGCCAAATAAGGCTTTCCATAATAAAAATAATTACATATCCCCTTGCTAAGATACACACAGTATCTAAAACAAGTATACAAAATTTACAATTCATTACATATACTTTCAGATCCGCAATTCATGCTCACAATTAAATTCACACGCTACATGTTTGAAGTCAGCCAGGAAATAGGTCTTCTCTAGAATACACGCCACAGTTGACGTCATCAGTAACCAATCAACAATCAAACTCAACCCATTACTCTATCATATTCTAGATATCCATCAGGAAGCTCACAAGTTCTGAAATATCTTCACTAGAAAGATATACCCAAAACACAGAGACCTGCTCTGTCTAGAGTCAGAGTTACAGTCCATAAAACCAGTCTTCGCTAAATCAATTGTAACATCTATATTAGGTAATATAAATTCAAGAAACCTTAGAGATAAGGTCAACATACATCCTTCTACATAATTCCTACTTCAATCATTCTCAATCATCTGTACAGTGTCCATACACAACATCCAGTTAAGTATCCCGTTTGTCTTCTTCATAGAAATATATATTGACATCAATGACAAAACATGAATATCAACAACATGATTAGAAACCAAAACTTATATCATCCAAAAATCTCCCCCTTTGGCATTAATGGAAACATATGGGAAAATCCATATGTATCAACCCAAAATTACTCTCTCTCAATACAATCTTCTCAATATCCTCAACACAAATCTCCCCAAACCAGTAAGGATTTTCACATAGATTTCTTCCCCCTATGGAAGAAATGGAAAAGGGTTCCATACTTCATCTATAGTATTTTGTAAGATGTATCTTTTTCAAATCTTCATTTCCAATTAGCTAGGTTCAAGATCACCCAAATGTACTCAATGGTATTCTCCTATGATCACTCCCGCTAAGGAGTATATCCATATATCAATTCTAGAGAATGATATAGCTCTGAGATCCACTGGATTGATGCACATTTACATCATTTAGTTTTCACTGGGAGGGGCCATCACCCCAAGAATGCCTCTGAGATATTCAAAATATTCTCTTGGCAAAGGTTTAGTAAATATATTTGCAATATGTTCCTTTGTGCTAATATAATCAAGTTTAATCTCTCTATTTGCTACCTTCTCCCTTAAGAAATGATACTTGATGGAAATATGTTTAGTCTTTGAATAAATTATAGGATTCTTTGACATATTCACTGTGCTAGTGTTATCACAATGAATAACCATTGGTTCTTTGAAAATTATTCTGATGTCCTTCAACATTTGTATCATCCAAACAACTTGTGTATAATTTATTGCAGTAGCAACATACTCTGACTCAACAGTAGATTGAGAAATATAGTTTTGCTTCTTTCTCAACCAAGAAACCAGCCTCGTTCCAAGGAAAAATGCTCCACCACTTGTGCTATTCCTTTCATCTACATTACCTACCCAAACAACATCAGTAAAAGCTTGCAATGTAAAATCATTAGATTTTTCATACCATAATCTATACTCTACTATCCCTTTCAAATATCTGAAAACTATTTTCACAGCAGCAGAATGTGTTTCTTTAGGATCTACCTAATATCTAACCATAACTCCAACTACATTGGTAATATCTGGTCTAGTGTGTGTTAAATATTGTAGACCTCCAATCATTGACCTGTACTTAGTCTACCCAACACTTTGAGTCTCATCATTTTTAGTTAGTTTGTTCCCTGTCACCATGGGTGTTCCAACAGGTTTACAATCTTCCATTCCAAATTTATTCAACATTTACTTAAGATACTTGGTATGAGATATAAATATTCCATTCTTACTCTGATTAATTTGCAAACCAAGAAAAAATTTCATCTCACGAATCATTGACATTTCAAACTCATTCTCCATTTCTTTAGAAAACTTTTTACTCATTTTATCATTTCCTCCAAAAGGGGTCATGGGGTCTTCCTAGGGGTCCTAGTATACTTTATCATGCATTAGGACCCCTAGGAACACCCCATGACCCCTTTTGACCCATTTGAAAGGTCAAGTGTGTTTTAAAGGGTCGTAGGACCCCTTAGGACACATTTGAACATTCAAATGGGTCAAAAGGGGTCA
>MU226388.1:188208-203076 GCA_018584345.1 Thuja plicata
TGTGTATATAAAAGATGACACAAATATAACATAAAAATGAAAATTTTCTATATATAGAAAGTATCAAAAGTATCTCCATATACAAATATGGCACATGCCATTTCAAAATGTCTACAAAATCAATGTTGCAAGGTGTACAATGTGCCATATATGCCATCTCAAAATGTGCCAAGTAGCATCTCTAAATGAACACAACTAAAACTACATCCTATGCCACAGGGGGATCATCAAATTGTAGTCTCTTTGAAGAAGTATTTGGCTCTGATTGATCCTTCATAAAAAATGAGTTCAATCCCAAGTTACATTGCTTAGTTTATATGATTTGTACATATATTTAATTCATAATTCAAACATGAATTTAATTATAAATTATAATTTAATACAAACATATGTATCTGGCCTCTCAGTCACCTGCTACAATCAGGTTTCCTAATATAAGTCTTTGGTAGTGAACAGATAGTACCCCCAATACCAACTCCGAACTATAAATATATATTTGCAATAATGAGATTAGTAGAGTGGTGCAGGGGCCCAAGGTGCAACATAGATTAATAAATTTACAAAATAGGATGATAGCATAATAAAATTACATATTGATTGAACTAAAATTAAAACTTATGTCCACCGACCTGTCCTCTGGAATAGTGGACTGAGTCAACAAAGATAGGAATGATTCTCGTGGGGCCTCTCTCACACTAGGAGTAACCTATGAGAGTAAAAAGATAGTCAATTATATATAAATGTACTTCATCATAACATCCCTGGTTACAAAATACAAATAACAATATGTACAAATCTATGTACAATTGGGCTATCACCCCGAATCGAGATGCATGTGAGCCCAGGCTCCCAAACCTGTGTCGAGACATTGTCGTGAGCCAGACCCTATACAATAAAGTGCATGTAAATTATTTATTACCACACACAAGTAAAATACATATACATGCATAATTAATCTTAAACAATTAATTACCTTTCCTTTTTCGATGCATGAGGAAGGAACCCCCTCGTGCCGCCCACTGACATTAGCTGAGACTATCAAGAGTACAATAAGATGACAATATATTAGTAAATGTATGAATTTTATTTCTCTAATTGATAGAGATTTTAGCATGTACACCAAATAATATAAAAAAACTAATGGGTACATAATTTATAATATACCATATAGGTGTCAAGGCCAAATAAAATGGCCAAAAGTGTGGAGTCATCCACCTGCCTCAACTCCTCCTCTGTCATCAACTGAACATAAATGGACCAAATATATATACATAAGTGCATGCAGTCATTAAAACTAATCTAAATAAATAAATTATTTTTAAATTAAATAAGTCATGTGACAAATTTATTTATAATGTTTACTCTTATCATATCAACATGACTCTATCGCTCTACGTACCCCTCCTCAGCACTCTCATGAGACACAGATGCTCCATGAGGTGTTGCAGCCTCTGTAGCTGCATCTCCTGTGTCCTCCTCATCAATAACATGCTTATATGTATCAGCATCAGTAAGCGGTCCGAAGCACAAATTCTTGCACATAATGCAAGAATAGGGCACACATACATGTGAACTTCTGCCAGATGTCGATGCGCCAACATGATCCACACCAGGAGGAAACAATGACCTAGTCTGCGTGATCAACTGATCACTCAGCATGTGAATGGCCCTAATACTCTGTGAGGTAGCCTCTGTAATGATATCAGGATGCTACATTGGAGGAGGGGGTGCAACATTAGTGGGGGGGACAAAGGTAGTGGCCTTTTTGCACTAGGAAAATGGCCTAGTCTGAGGAGCTCCTCCGCCTATGCCCATGTTGGGCCTCATGCTCCAATAATTAACATTGTGTCCAAGCACAAACTCAGCATACAATTTTTTTATGAAATATAAAGGGAGCTCCAAATTTCTATGGGGTGGTTTATCAAAAACCATCCACTAGTGATCCCAAAAGTGTGTGCGCATTGCTTCGTTTGTGCACCATTTTATTGATAATTTTGGCTTTTTGGGGTCAAATTTTAATCCAATTTTAGGATTAAAAAAAAGGGAGGCTATATCTTCCTTATTTATATTAAGGGAAACAATCCCTTCATGGTCAAGCCCGTCATCAAATTGGGTGTGCATATCATCACGCTAATGAAGAGCAGCATTATGTTGCTGCGTAAGGGTGTCAATGTTTTCAACAATGGTATTTAGGATGGAAAGTATAGGAGCTAAGGTAGGTATATTATTATATGTGTTTTTGAAGCCTCGTATAGTGTTTAGATTCTCTTATATCAAATCCTCTAAAGATTGAGGGTTTTCAACCAATTTTGGATTGTTTTGGGGATCATTATTTGGCAGGAGAGGGTTATTATCTTCATTGTTGTCAGCCATGCCTGATTAAATAATAAACAAATATAAATTTCAAATTAATTTCATATATTATTAAAAAAATCAATACAAAACCCTATTTTTACCAAAAAAACTATATTTAACATGAAAATGAAAAAAAATCAATCTAGACATAACAAGAATTTACTTACCAGATAAACAGTGGAGTCAAATTTGTTGTTGGAGCAATCAGGTACCTGAAAAAATCATGTATATGATATATCTAGCCATTTTGGAAACCTAAAGTGATGAGAGAAATGAGGAAAGTGGCTCATGGGTTTTTGATTTATGCCACAGGTTTTGGGTACCCAAAAAAATCATGTACCCGATTAGGCTTGTGCTTTGGTGTCAGGTTTGCCTAGGTGTACTGACACCCAGGCCTACTAAAAAGTCAACAAGTGCTTTCATGTGCTTTTGGAGGAGTGAAAAGTGGATTTTTTTCACATCGCCACTTTTTTCCCCCGCATGATCTTGCACATACCCATTAACTTTTCTAAAACCAAGATGAAGTAGATGTTTATCTAGTCTTGCATACCATGCCCTTGGTGCTTGTTTCACTCCATACAATGCCTTCTTTACTCTACAAACCATGTTTTCATCACATGTCAAAGGAAAACCATCAGGTTTCTCAATGTACACTTCTTCTTCTTCTAGATCACCATTCAAGAATGTTGATTTCACATCCATCTGATACACTTTGAAGTCTTTATGTCCAGCATAAATAAGGAATAGTCTCACAGCTTCCAATCTAGCAACATGTGCACATGTTTCTTCATAGTCTATGCCTTCTTGTTGTGAGTGGCCTTTACATACCATTCTAGCCTTGTTTCTTACCAATGTGCCTTCCCCATCTATTTTGTTTCTAAAAACCCACTTAGTTCCAATGAAATTCTTGTTCTTAGGTCTTGGAACCAATTCCCAAGTATTGTTCTTCTTTATCTGTTCTAGTTATTCTTCCATGGCTTTAGTCCATGTTTCATCTTTATATGCTTCATCAGTAGTCTTTGGTTCAACTTGAGAAACCAAATAGATCTCATCTCTAACTTTAGATCTAGTCATCATGTCTTTTCTTGCATCAATAATAATATGGTCTTCAGGGTAGTTTTTCTTAACATACCTTGGTGTCTTTAATGTCTCGGTAGCTTATGTCTATTCTTCTTCTTCAATCTCATTCTCGATCATCAAGGGTCTTCCATTTCAATAGCAACTTCTCTTGATTTTATTATCTGACCATAGTCATACATTCTTTCCTGAGTTTTAAATTTCTCATCTATCCTCATATTGGCACTTTCAATCAGTCTCCTCAGTCTCATATTTTAACATTTATATGCTTTTTTCTTGAAAGTGCTTCGAGTTTGTTTCCCCATAATACATTCTCTACACATATTTTTAGATGGATTTACAATTTTTGGTAGATCTCTAACTGCCTTTGTCATACTTGCCTTCACAATGTTATCAAAATTAACATGGAAAAATCTTTTGTGCCATAAGAAGTTATCATCAACCTTTGCAATGAAACAAGAAGCTTCAGATGTGTTCAATTCAAATACATTACCTCTGGATTTAGTACCAGATGCTATCAAGTCTCATTTTTTCCTCTTGATAGTACACTTTTCATTTATGAAGTTCAGTTGATAACCCTTGTCCACTAGCTGTCCAGCACTCAACAAATTGTGCTTAAGTCCATCAATAAGTAATACATTGTTAGTATTAGTCTTTCCATCCAAGGAAATAGATCCAATTCCAATGATAAGTTTAGGAGTATTGTCACCAAACCTAACAACACCATCATCATGTCTTTTCAAACTCAAAAACTTATTTTTATCTCTAGTCATATGATGTGAACAACCACTATCTATGACCCATTCAAATTTCTTTTCAACTCGAGATACTAATGTTTTTTCTTCATGCATAGGTTCATCATCTTTAATAGCAATAAATCCAATCATCATCTGATATACCTTCACTAGCATAATAACATTCCTTATCCTTTGAGAACTTAGATTTGAAAAACTTAGGTTTGTGCTTTGGAATTCTTGTAGGACATCTAGATGCAAAATGAAAGATCTTGTTACATGAAAAAAATTTCAAAGGTAATTTTCCATCAAACTTACCCTTGTCTCTCTTTTCTCTTCTAGAAATCAATGCAACAATTTCATCTAGCTTTCTTTCTTCTTCCTATATCTATTCCCATTCATCAGCATAGGCTCCAAGTTTTTCTTTTAGATCATTATTTCTTGTGCTTGCATTTCCAGGTAAGATTCTTTTGCTTTTGTGCACGGTTTCTTTGAATGCTGACTCAACCTTAGGTAGAGTGTCTCCCAATTCTGTGGCTTAAAATGTAGTTAGCTTTCCAATCAACATCTATCTTGTGAATTTCGGTGTCAAAGGTATGATCTCCTCTATAGCCTGAACCTTGGTTCTATATGTAGGTGTCAAAGATCTGAGTATCTTTGCAATAACTTCTTCCTCACTATAAGTTCTTCCAAAGTTCCTAATACTAGTAACTACCTCAATAATTCTCCATGCATATGCTTGGATGTTTTCATCTTCTCTCATCTTCAGTGATTCCATCTTTGTCTTCCAGTTCTGTAACTTTGCTTTCTTTGTAAATTTGTCTCCAACATATAGTTCTTCTAGTCTTGACCAGATTTCATGTGTAGAGTCCAAGTCCTTTACTTCAGTAAATTCTCCTTCCAATAATGCACTGATTAAGGATTCCCTTGCAACCATATTGCATGAGAATAGCTTCTTTTGATCTTCATTGGCTTTCTCTAATTCATCCTCAGTCGCTATCATTTCCTTCTTCTTTTTTATCATCTAGTAGTCAATTCCCAGATATTGCAAATGTGTTCTCATCTTATTCTACAAACTGTCAAAGTTTTCAAAGTCAAACTTTGGACTATCCTTCCTATGGTAAGTCATCTTCAAGAGCACCTCAAGTTATTAAAATTTCTCTTTGATGACCAATAGCTATGATACCAATTGTTAGGAATAACAATCCACAAGACAACTGAGAGGGGGGGTGAATCAGTTGTAATCTAGATTATTAAACTTTATACTTTATAAACCAAATCTGCAAATGTAAATGAATACACACTAATAGAAAACACCATAAAATAATATTTTTTGTTGAGGAAACCCTATTAAAGGTAAAACCCTAGTGGGAATTAATACCCACAAATAAAGTACTAAGAGTATAGTATCCCTGTTAAAAGATATTAGCCCTATTAGGAGCTTGTTACAACATATCAGTACATAGTCCCTGTTAGGAGAAAGACCCTGTTAGGAGTCAAAGAAAATAGTAGGCTCACTGCCAAGTCACACTACCCAAAGAAGGTTAAAGCCACCCTCAAGGATTTACAATCCAAATCAAGTGTATACAACAAATACACAATCTAGCAAACTGTCAGATAGCAATTGTATTTTCTTGGTTAGTTCCAATGATGTATCAACTCTGCTTTGTATCCAACAATCAACAAGCTTTGCAGCTTCCACACTTCTCTTTCTTTTCTATGTCACACTTCTTCATGAGAATTTATCTTTCATATATACCCTCTTCCAATAATTCATTAGGTCATCTAGTTAAGCTTTCCTAATACATAATTAACTAGGTGGGCCAATTAAGGCTTTCCATAATACAAATAATTGCATAGCCCCTTGCTAAGATACACACGGTATCTAAAACAAGTATACAACATTTACAATTCATTACATATACTTTCAATTCATGCTCACAATTAATTTCACATGCTACATGTCTGAAGTCAGCCAGGAAATAGGTCTTTTTTAGAATACACGCCACAGCTAACGTCATCAGTAACCAATCAAAAATTGAAATCAACCCATTACTCTATCATATGTTGGTTTTCCATCAGTAAGCTTGCAATTTCTAAAATATCTTTTCCAGAAAGATATACCCAAAACAAAGAGACCTACTCAATTGAGAGTGACAGTTATAGTCCAGAAAACTAGTCTTTACTAAATCAAATGTAACACCCATAGAAGGTAATATAAATTCAAGCGACCTTAGGGATAAGGTTAGCACACATCCTTCTTCATAAGTCCAACTTTGATTGTTCTGAATCATCCATAGAGTGTCCTTACACTGCATCCAGTTCAGTAGCTACTCTATCTTCTTCATAGAAATATATGTTGACATCAGTGACAAAACATGAATATCAACAACATGATCAGCAACCAGAACCGATATCATCCAATGACACAATCTATGCATCATGTCAAGAAAGGCAGTAGTCATAGCTCTTTGATAGGTAGCCCTAACATTTTTGATGCCAAATAGCATGATGTTCTAGCAAAAGTTTCCCCATGCACATGTGAAGGAAGTCTTTTCTTGATCTTCAGGAGCTATTTTAATCTGATTATTTCCTGAGAAACCATCCATGAGAGAATACATTTCACAACCCACAGTCATATCCACTATCATGTCTATGTTTGGAAGTGAAAAGTCATCTTTTGGGCTAGCTTTGTTAAGACCTCATAAATTGGTGGATACACGAATGGATTTATCATGTTTAGATATAGGTACAATGTTTGAGATCAATTGAGCATAAGCTATAGCTTGTACAAATCCAACACTCAAGAATTTTTCTAATTCATATTTGACTAGGAGAGCTATGTGTGGATTCATCTTTTTTCATTTGTGTTTGACTAGACTAACACTAGGAGATATAGATAGATGATGCATAAATAGATTAGTGTCCAGCACTATCATATATACATATGTTTAAGAAAAATTAATTTTCTCCTCCCTGAAGAACTTAGTAAATTGTTTCTTTTCATCAACTGAAAGAGACTGAGCCAAATGTATGACCTGAGGTGTTTCAGTCATCCCAAGACTTATATTCTATGTTGGCTCTATCAAGACTGAATATCTATCTTGAAAATAACTAGGAAGACTACCAAGTACCTCATTCTTGGGTGCCTCAAATAGATTTTCACCTTAAGATACATCTTTTGTTTTTACTTATTTAGGCTCTAACACCGCCACAAAGTGGTTTTCGCCATCAGAGTGAATATTATTTTTCAATTTTATTTTTATTTTATGACTCAGGTACTTGATATATATCTCAGACATGTTTTTTGTTGGTTCACTAGTGGGTGAAACCTTAGGCTCAATAGCGTTGAGGTAGCAGGCTATTTCATAGTCATTTTGGAAAGAAGGTAATTTAGATTGTTAGTTCTATTGCGACCAATCAATAAGGACAGGGTACATGGGTAGAAAAAAGTGGTAGTTTCCAAAGAATTGATATGGGGAAGTAATCTCCAATGACAATATTTTCAGAGTCTATAAGTTCTCCCTTGAAAGTACCTAGATCCATCTTATTCCTAGCATGGTTAACTTGATCAATGAAAACAACATATATGTTGATCTCATTGGGTCCTACAGGTGACTTGTCGACCTATTCAATTTGATTATCACAATTATGAACCACATCTATTCCCAATTCTATTGTTTCAAATGGGAGAGAATCTCATTCATATTCCTGTGACTCAGTACTATGTCCTCTTTGTAACAACCATGCCATATTCATTTGAATACATTCTCTACTAGGCTCTTAAACAATTAACTTGTCATTTTGGTGTGATGTAGAAGCTTCATTATCATATTCTAGTGAAGGTCCTTCTTAATTCCAAAGGATAGGAGTAGAGGGAACATATTTTTCCATACCTTGGCTAAAAGAGTGAGTAGGCACAATCTGATCTTCAAATTCACTAGAATTATCAGAAGACAGGTCAAAAACATGTTTCTCATTAGAGAATCCCAATCTAGTCTTATCCTTAGATTTCCTTCCATTTGTGTGACTAATAGGATCTAAAGGAGAATGTTTCTTATTGTTCAAAGGACCATGACTTCGGTAATCCATCCTAGCTATAAATTCATATCCTTTTCTATATATTTTTGGAGAGACTGCTACAGTAAGCACAACTTCCTTAGCTTCATTTTCTCTATATATCCATTCTCTAATAGATTATTCTTCTTTTTCATCTTCTATAGGTAATAAGGATTGGAAAAAGGTCCCATAACATGTCATAGTAGAAGATGAAGGATTCTTTTCCTCTAAATGTTTTCCATAAGAACGAGGCAAGACTGAGAGTGTAGCAATGGAATCTAGTCAATATTCCCCCATTCAAACTTTTAGCAATGGAAATCTTGGTACCATTGAAAGGAAACTTTATACACTGATGCTAGGTAGAGGGAACCACTTGCATATCATGGATCTATGGTATCCCTATAAATATATTGTATGCAAGGGGAATATCAAGAACTTGAAAGACCACATGTTTTTCTACTGGACCAACCAAAATAGGTAACACAATATTTATCCTTTGGAATACATTTCAAATTCATCATAGGCTCTAATAGTAATCTTCTTCCTTGGATCAATGGTGAACTCAAACAATCGGGAAACTACTTAATAACACTAAAAGAATAAATAGTTAACCTAACACCATTATATATCAACATGCGTTTGACTTGGGTTTGATAGATTTGGATTTCAATATGTAAGGAAAGGCTATGGGGATGAATTAAAGTGTTTTCATCTTCTAAAGAAAATGAAAGGTAATGCAAAGAAGGAATGTGATTAACCATGGTCTGAAATTGATCAGTATGAATGTATTTAGGGACATGTTATGTTTGTAAATATTTCTCTAAGACCTCCTTGTGTATAGGTGATAATTCTAGAAATTCAAATATTCAAAATTGGGCTAGAGTATGCTGAAGTTGATCAGTAGATTGTAGTTTGACTTACTTGAGGTAGAGGCTTGATTGGAAGAGAATGCCACTTTCTCAGGATTAGCTTTCTTGGAGGAATTAAGACCTCATAGAATAACCTTGGGTTGACTCCTAGTGAAACATTAAGATTGTCCCTATGTGAAGGAGAGTGGACACCTCTAAGCATGATCATGTGGTTACACTCATTGTAAGATTGGGATTGTGTGGAAGCTAATACCTCTCAAGATAACCTTAAGTGCCTCATCAATAGCTGAATCATATTTGGGTCCATTAGGTCTTACCATTTTAAAATTTTCAATCATAGGTTCAAGAATAATGATAACCTTCTTACTGTTTGTATAAGTATACTTGATCATTTCTCTCTCATACTTCTTTTATATTTCTCCTTTTTTATACTTAGGGAATGGTTCTTTAAAGGCATCATGATTAGAATTTTCAACAAGACCATCGAATCCAACTTTCCCATGCTCAATAAGAGCTTGAATGACATGTTTAAGCTTTATGAAATTTTTGGTTTTGTGTCCTTTGTTGTTATGATACTCACAATCATGATTTCCATTCCACCACTTAGGTTTCACCTCTAGCTCATATGGTTTAGCATATTTAGTTAGTGTGATAATCTTATTGGTAAGTAAAGTCTTAAGTATCACATCATATGAATTTCCCAAGAGAGAAAAATTACATTTAGGTGTAGGTGCCCATGAAGATTTAGCCTTATTAAAATCTTTGGACCTTTCTTCTTCTCATTGTTTGGTTGTTAGGATAGAACTAGCCAAGTTGAAAATGGGCTCTTTAGTCTGAGACTCATCAACAACATTATCATTGACCACATGCTTGTTCTTATTCCAAGGCCTATTCTTGTCTTTGTTATATCCATTATCATTTGTGCAATTATCCTTTCTCAATGTGATCTCACCCTTTTTTACCAAAAAATCCTCTATTCGGAAAGCACTTTCAATCATATCATTAAAGGTGAAAAAGACTTGCTTTCTAAGATCATAATATTACTCAAGGATGAGGTTATTAACAAAGATATCAATTTTTTTCTTATTGGGTAGTTGTCATGGGTATCTTTATCCATCTTTTAAATAATGTAACAAAAGGTTCACCTTGTTTTTGTTTGATGTTGCATAGGTCAAGCATTGTTACAGGGTGTTGAATATTATAAGAGTATTGTTGAATAAACCTTTGCACTGAATCATCAAAATACTAGAGTGGAGATGTTATTTTTTTGAACCACTCCATGGATTCATCATTTAGACTCTTAGGAAAGAGTCTCATAAGGTAAGTGTCATCATGCATTAAGTCAGTACTCAAAGCATAGAATTGTTAGGCATGGTCATGTGGATCCCCATTTCCATCATACTTGTCATACTTAGGAATCTCAATATATCTTGGAAAAGGCATCACGTATAGACTCTTGTCAAAAGGTATGATGCATGTGTATTCCATAGAAAATTATGACTTAGGCTT
Organism: Thuja plicata; assembly: GCA_018584345.1. Lineage (NCBI taxonomy): Eukaryota > Viridiplantae > Streptophyta > Pinopsida > Cupressales > Cupressaceae > Thuja > Thuja plicata. The sequence goes on from MU226388.1 coordinate 198,812, forward strand.
CTCCTTTTCCAATTTTAAGTTTGAAATTTCATTTTTCAAATTTTTATTTCCTGGATGGCAACTTCCAAAGGTGAGGTTCTCTTCTTCGAATCAATCCATAAACATCAAAGTCATGAGGGAGTTTCAGCCCTTTGTAAGCCAAGTTCATGAAATATTGATCACCATTTTATTCCAATTCTTTTAAGATCAGGTTTTGATAATGGTCGTCTTGCTAGAAGCTTAGGAGCTCTTCTTTAGTAATCTCATGCTGCACATTATTGTTATGTTGAGAATTAGACCTAGAATGTGAAGATCTTGGAGGTTTATTATTACCATGATCTCTAAGGAAATTGGTATTAAATTTTTGAGCCAAATGTGTTGCTTGTTCCTCCATGTAAGCCTTTCTTTCTAACTCCATTTGTCTTAAACTTTGATAGTGTTCAAAGAGATCATTGAATCTCTTGTTATGATATTCTTTAGAAATGGTGAGAGATAAACTATTTTCAGATCTTGATGAGGCAAGAGGTTTCTCACAGGTGCTATCAAAGGTGCTTCCAAAAGGATCAAACTAAACATTGTTACTACCCCACTCTTTGTCAAAGGCAACTTGAGGTTCTTTGTATTGATGATGTCAATGACTAGTAGGAAAAGGTAATTTGTCCAAGCTAATTAGAGGTTTCTTTCCTTGGTAAATATAATATCTAGTTGTTACTGGCATGAATGAGAATGTAAAGAGATAATTAAGATGACACAAGACAACTTGATTTCCACCCTAGAAGAGAAAATTGTTCACTTGTCAAAAGTAAAAGAGATTAGCATAAGATTTGTTAGGAATAAGAGTCCACAAGACAAATGATAGGGGGGGTGAATCAGTTGTGATATAGATTTTTAAACTTTATAAACCAAATCTACAAAGTTAAATGATAACACAGTAAATGCCAACATCATAACACAATATTTGTTGTTGAGGAAATCATGTTAAAGGTAAAACCATAGTGGAAATTAATACCTACAAATAATGTAATGAGAGTATAGTATCCTTGTTAAAAGATTTAGCCCTCTTAGGAGCTTGTTACAACATTATAGTACATAGTTCCTGTTAGGAGATAGACCATGTTAGGAGTCAAGAGAAATAGTAGGCTCACTCCCATGGCACACTGCCCAAAGAAGGTTAAATCCACCATCAAGGATTTATAATCTTGACAAGTGTATAAATAAAATACACATCTGATAGTAATTGTCTTTCCTTGGTCAGTTCCAATGACGTATTCTTCTCATTAACTCTGTTCTACATCCAGCAGTCAAAACAATCTTTGCATCTTTCACTTCTTTCCTTTTCAATCTCTGTCACACATTTTCAAAAGAAAAGATCACTCATATATACCCTCTTATAATAATTCATTAGGTCAATGAGTTAAGCTTTCCTAATACACAAATAATTAATTAGGTCGGCCAATTAAGGCTTTCAAATATACAAATAGTTGTTTAACCCCTTTCTAAGATACACATGGTACCTATAACTATTAAACATCAAATACAATCTATCACTTATACTTAAAGGTCTGCAATCCACGCTCATAATTCATTTTACACACTGGGTAAAAGAACAATAATCTGTCACCCCTAAGGACAATTCAGGATGCTCATTCACGTTATACTTGGCCTAGTAGAACTTGACTGAGTCTAACACGGCTGAGTTTACATGGGTGCCACGCAGTACCACACGGCGTTGAGTGGTGCCTACATGGCCTGGCACTCTCATTCGAGTACCTCTAGGCTGAGTATTTGAATCTTTTTAAAAACCCCAAAACAACCCGCTAGCCCCTCATTTGCACTTTGAGGGTCTAAGATTCAGCGTGTGGGGTGAAGGTGAAAACTTGGCCGAGTATTAGGTAGGTCCCTTTTTTTTTTTTTTTTTTTTAAAATCTTTTACTGTATTTATGCATATGTGTAAAATGATTTTTTTTTTATGTAGCATTATAATATAATTGTTTTTTTCTTCATTTTCTAGAAATGAAATTTTTTAGGTTGAATATAATTATGTTATTTCAAAACATTTAAATGCAAACCCAAACTTAAATGCAAACTCAAATTCTGAAACATAAACGCAAACCCAAATTCAAAATTCTGAAACATAAATGCAAACACAAATCCAAAATTCTAAAACATAAACGCAAACCCAAATCCAAAATTCTGAAACATTTATACGTGTGAACTTTAAAGCAGGTAAAATCATATAATTTAACCATAACGTAAACTAAAAACATAACTATGTACCATTTGAGATTATGTAGGGAATTAATTTAAGATATATATGACTATATATATTTATTACTTGAGAACATGTCAAAAATCTTTGTCATAACTTGATCATTCTATCTACATTTTCATTATGTACTCAATTTTCAATATTAGTACATAACAAAACCCTAGAAGTTTTACATACTAGGTTACATAAATAAATTTTTATATAAATTAAAATCTTAAAATCACTTAAAAGCTATACATACATGTGGAATCTTTTTTTAATACATATTCAAGTGTTTAAGGGGATGTGATGAATTTTTTTGTTTAGATGGACATACATATGTATATTATGTACATATATTTATGTTAATTTAGATGTACATGTGTGCAATTTTCATTTTTTAAAATTTATGAACTTTTGTTTAAAAAAATGTTTAATGTTGAAGATGTAAATTTAATTTGTTTTTAAAATTTAAATATGTACATGTAGATCTAGATATTTTTTAATTTTTTAATTTAAAAACGTGTTCCTTTTCAACACATGTACACATGTATATTTAAATTGATTTCCTGTACCGAATGTACACATGTATGTGCCCACTTGCAGTGAGTGCACTTTTTATCTATCTAGATATTACATTTCTACATCAAATGGCTTCTACTGGTTCAGAACCTAGCATTCATGGTAGTTAGGCCTCACGAGCATCGTCAGGTCATCATGATACCCCATAGATTCATGATAGTCACAGACAGGAGACTATCACAAGGATGCACATTGCTCTATCTGCGCTAGAGAGGACATTGCAGAATAGTGCTACCCTCCCTAATAGGGAGAAATTGATTTCCATTCGTACAGAGTTGATGAGTATGATTCAGAAGGCTGAATCATACAATCCATATGACGATTTTTCTATTGATTATTTTTACCATAGCCTATCTAGCACTGTTACAGGTACTGTCGGTTGGAGGACAGTTGATGGGGATGTTACTGTTACTCAGGTTAAGAACATGTTTGGGACCCATTACATAGATAAGAAAGTGGTTAGAGCATATAGGATAAAAAAATGTATAGATCAGTTAGTAGCTCCTTTTATATATCCCAAATGGTTGGCGACACATCATATGTGGCCCCAAAAGGATGAGGTGCCCTTATATTTCTGCAAACAATTATTTGCAGAGTTCCATTTAGGGCATGATGTCAACTACACATATTTACCTCCACATGCTGGTCAAGGTTGAGGGAGATACCATGATAAGTGTAGACGACCTGATGCACCATAGCCCCCTAGTAGAGGGAATTGGTGGGTCAAAACCTTTTGGTTCTTCCAAAAGGTTTGGAGACCTTCACTAGAGCAGGACAGGTTGCTGTTGAGGATTCACGCATAGATATGTTTTCTAGCATTTCCACCATTGTGACTCAGGTTGATGAGTTGTCATATGATCATGTGGGTAGGTACATGCTTAGATCTCGGATGAGCATAGGTGTTGATCCTTCTAGTCCATTTTACAATCCCTACATCAAATATGATCTTCCCACTCCATATGAGATATTATAGCTACTAGAGGATCATTTGCACGACATGAGCTTGAGTTTAGTCAGTGATCTCCTTGTAGCTTATCAACACATTTCTATGACACATGGGGTTCCTCCACGTGATATTTCTGCATTTGTTCGAGGAGACCAAGCCTTGAGATCCTCCACATGTAGCAGTCAAGGATGAGGAGATGTAGAGGCAGGTACCTCCAGGCAGGAGGATGCCCAGATACATCCTACAACTCCAAAATAGAGTGTGGATGATCTTATACCAGCTCGATAGCACACACAGGCTCCCATATATCAGACACCTGCGACCTCTTGATTTCACACTGGATTCTTAGATTTGCTTATGGATGATGGCATTGATCTTGAGATAGTGTCCTTACATTCTTCTAAGTTATCTAACATTGGACGTGCATTACACCAGGTACACTTGAAAGGTCATTTAATTTCAAGATTCAAGAACAATCAAGTAATTTTGTTTCCTTATAATTTATTTATA
>MU226388.1:209801-240381 GCA_018584345.1 Thuja plicata
ACCGCTGAGCTTTACAAAGTGATTGCTGAATGCTCGGTATAAGCTGTGGACTGAGTGATGAGCTCGGTAAGCATTCAGAATCGAATAAGTGTTTTCACTGATGACAAATATAACATAATTCCAACAAGATCATTGTGCTTTTACCCCGCTAGATGTCTAAAGTTAGCCACCAAATACGTCTTCTTCAGAATACATGCCACAACTAACATCACCAATCATCAAACACTAATCAACCTCAACCGATTATTCTAACATATGTGGGCTATCCACTAGTATGCTCTCATCATGTGAAATTTCTTCTCCAAAAAGATATACCCAAAACATAGAGACCTTCTCTATCCAGAATTACCGTTACAGTCCAGAAACCAGTCCTCACCAAATCAACTGTAAGATCTGTAATATGCAACATAAAGCCAAGAGACCTTAGGAATAAGGTAAACACACATCCTTTTGTATAAATCCAACTTCGATCATTCTAAATCATCTGTACATTGTACGTACATTTCTTCTAGTTAGTCTGTCCTTACCACAAAAATATATGTTGACATCAGTGAGAAAACATGAATATCAACAACATAATCAATAACAAAAATTGATATCATCCAACAATCTCCCCCTTTTTAATTAATGTAAAAATATGGGAAAATTTATATGCATCAACCCAAAAGTACTCTCTCTCAATACAATATTCTTAATGTCCTCAACATAAATCTCTCAAAACAATAGGGATTTTCACATAGATTCCTTCCCCCTTTAGTAGCAATGGAAAAGGGTGCCATAACTCATCTCTAGTCTTTTTCAAGGTGTATATTTTTCAAATCTTCATGCACATCAACTAGGTGCAATATCACCCAATTGTATTGCATAGTATTCTCCTCTGATCACTCCCCTTGAGGAGTAGATCCATACATCAAGTCCATAGATTGATATAGCTATGAGATCCATTAGACTGATGCATTTATGTATCATTTAATTACCACTTGGAGGGGCCACCATCCCAAGCATGCCTCTGAGATATTGAAAATCATCTTTCGGCAAAGGCTTAGTAAATATATCTTCTATCTGTTCCTTTGTGCTGATATACTCCAGTTTAATATCTTTATATGCTACCTTCTCCCTCAAGAAAAGATACTTAATGGAAATATGTTTAGTCTTTGAATGCACTACAGGATTCTTTGACATATTCACTATGCTATTATTATCACAATGGATAACCACTGGTTCTTTAAAAATTATTCGAATGTCCTTTAGCATTTTTTTCATCCAAACAACTTGTGTACAATTTATTACAGTAGAAACATACTCTAACTCAACACTAGATTGAGCAATACAGTTTTGCTACTTTCTCAACCAAGAAACCAATCTTTTTTCAAGGAAAAATTCACCACCACTTGTACTCTTCCTGTCATCCACATTACCTGCCCAATCAACATTAGTACAAGCCCGCAAAATAAAATCTTCTAATTTTTCATACCACAATCTATATTATATTATCCCTTAGAAATATCTAAAAATTCTTTTTATAGCAGCTAAATGGGTCTCTTTAGGATCTATCTGATATCTAGCCACTATTCCAACTGCATTGGTAATATCTGGTCTAGTGTGAGTTAGAAATTCTAGACCTGTAATCATCGATATGTACTTAGTCTGTACAAACTTTGAGTCTAATCACTATTATTTAGTTTGTTTCCAGTCACCATAGGTGTCCCAATAGGTTTAAAATCTTCCATTCCAAACATTTTCAACATTTCCTTAAGATACTTGGTCTGAGATATAAATATGCCATTCTTACTCTAATTAATTTTCAAACCAAGAAAAAATTTCATCTCACCAATCATTGACATCTCGAATTCATTTTCCATTTTTTTAGCAAACTTCTTACTCATATTATCATTGCCTTCAAAAATTATATCATCAAAAAAAACTTCTACAATTAAGATTCCATCTTCATCAGTTCTCAAATATAAATTACTGTCTGCATTACCTTTTCTGAAACTAAGACAAAGTATATATTTGTCCATTCTTGCATACCATGCTCTTGGGGCATGTTTGAGTCCATACAATGCCTTCTTCAATCTGCAAACCATGTTTTCATTATCTATCAAAGGAAAACCATTAGGTTTCTCAATGTAACTTGTTCTTCGAGATCACCATTGAAGAATGTTGACTTCACATCCATTCAATAAACCTTAAAGTCTTTATGTGTAGCATAAGAAAGAAATAATCTCTCAACTTCCAATCTAGTAGTAGGAGAAAATGTTTCTTCATAGTCTATGCCTTCTTATCTTGAATAGCCTTTACATACCAGTCTTGCCTTGGTTCTTACCTTTGTTCATTCCTCATCCATCTTATTTCTATAAAACCATTTAGTACCAATCACATTTTTGTTCTTAGGTCTTGGAACCAATTCCCAAAGATTTTTTTCTTTATCTTTTCAAGTTCTTCTTCCATAGCTTTAGTACAAGATTCATTTCTACATGCTTCATCAGTAGTCTTTGGTTCAACTTGAGAAATCAAACAGATCTCATCTCTAGCTCTAGATCTAGTCATCATACCTTTACTTGTATCACCAATAATTTTATCTTCAGGATGGTTTTTCTTAACATACCTTGGTGTCTTCAACGTCTCAGTAGCTTCAGTCCATTCATCTTCAATATCATTGTCAATCATCAGATATTCTTTAGGTTTAGCAGTAACCTCTTTCATTTCTGTAATCTGACCACAGTCATATATCCTTTCCTAAATCTAAAACTTTTCATCTATCCTCACATTGGCTCTTTTAATTAGCTTTCTCAATCTCAGATTAAAATATTTATATGTTGTACTCTTAGTGGAGTAACCAAGAAATATTCCTTCATCACTTCTAGCATCAAACATTCCTATCTCATCATCTCTCTTGATATAACATTTACTACCAAATATTCTGAAATATTTTATAGTAGGTGTATGATCAAACCATAATTCATAAGACATCTTACTTGTACCTTCTCTGATCTGAATTTTTTTTAGTGTGTAAACAATAGTTCCAACTACTTCTCTTGAGTGAACATGTGACACATTTCCTTCCAGCCACATAGTCCTTGCAACATCTAATATAGTTATGTTTCTTCGCTCTGCTATCCCATTTTGTTTTTGAGTTCTAGGGGCTAATGTTTATAAGTATATTCCATGCTCTTCATAGTATGTATTAAATAGCTCTGATGTAAACTCTCCTCCTTTGTCTGACCTCAAACACTTTATCTTAAAACTAGATTCATTCTCAACTTTTTCTTCAAATAACTTGAATTTGTCAAATGCTTCAGATGTCTCTCTTAAGTATGTAACCCACATCATTCTATAAAAGTCATCAACATATAGTATAAAGTACCTTTCACCATAGTATCATCTTGTTTGTATAGGATCACATAGATCTGTATGCACGAGATCCAACTTCCCTTTTTCTGAATAAGCTTTTCTTTTGAAAGTACTTCTAGGTTGCTTCCCTATTACACACTCTCTACACATAGTGTTGGATTTCTTTACAATTTTAGGTAGATCTCTTATTTATTTTTTCATACTTGCCTTCACAATGTTATCAAAATTAACATGAAAAAATCTTTTGTGCCATAACCAAATGTCATCAAACCTTCGCAATAAAACAAGAAGCTTCAGATGTGTTCAATTCAAATACATTACCTCTGGATTTAATACCACATCCGATCAAGTCTCCTACTTTACTTGTGATAGATAATTTCCCTTCAATTAATTTCATTTGATAACCCTTGTCTACTAACTATCCAACACTCAATAGATTATGCTTAAGTCCATCAACAAGTAATACATTGTCAGTGTTAGTCTTTCCATCCAAAGAAATATATCCAACTCCAATAATAAGCTTAGGAGTATTGTCACCAAATCTGACAAAACCACCATCATGTCTTTTCAAACTCACAAATTTGTTTTTATCTCCATTCGTATGATGTGAACAACCACTATCTATAACCCATTCAGATTTCTTTTCAACTTGGGATACTAAGGCTCTTTCTTCATGCATAGGTTCATCATCCTTAATAGCAATAAATCCAATTTCATCATAGTCACCATCATCATCAGACATACCCTCACTAGAATAATAACATTCCTTGTCTTTTGAATAATTAGACTTAAAAAACTTAGGTTTGTGCTTTGGAACTCTTGTAGGACATTCAGATGCATAATGACCAATCTTGTTACATGAAAAACATTTCAAAGGTAATTTTCCTTAAAAATTTCCCTTACCTCTATTTTCTCTTCTAGAAATCAGTGCCATAAGTCCATCTAGCTTTGCTTCTTTATCCTGTATTTGTTCCCATTCATCAACATAGGCTCCATGTTCTTCCCTTAGGTCATTACTGCTAGTGCTTGCATTTCCAGATAAGTTATTTTTGTTCTTGTGCATGGTTGCATTGATTGTTGACTCAATTTTAGGTATTTAAGTGTCTCCCAATTCTACAACCTCAAATTTAGTTAGCTTTCCAATCAACATCTCTCTGGTAAAGTTTGGTGTCAAAGGTATAATATCTTCTATAGATTGTACTTTGGTTCTATATGCAGGTGTCAAAGATCTGAGTATGTTCGCAATCCCTTCTTCCTCACTGTAAGTACCTCTAGAGTTTCTAATATGAGTAACCACTTCAGTAATCCTCTGTCCATATGCCCTAATGTTCTCATCTTCTCTCATTTTTAGTGAATTCTCAGGTTCTAAAAGTGCATTGTTCAAAGATTCCCTTGAAACCATATTACATTAAAATAACTTATTTTCATCTTCACTATCCTTCTCTAACTCATCCTCACTCGCTATATTTTCATTCTTCTTCGTGATCATCCAGTAATCAATTCCCAGACATAGAAAATGTGTTCTCATCTTGTTCTTTTTGTAGGATAAAACTTTAGACTATCCTTCCTGTAGTAAGTCATCTTCGGGATCACCTAAATCTATTAAAATTTCCCACTAAGGACCACAAGCTCTGATACCAATTGTTAGGAATAATATTTCACAAGACAACTGAGAGGGGCGTGAATTAGTTGTGATATAGATTTTTAAACTTTATAAACCAAATCTTCAAATGTAAATGATAACATAGTAAATGACAACACCATAGAAAAATATTTGTTGTTGAGGAAACCTTGTTAAAGGTAAAACCTTGGAGGTAATTAACACCCAAAAATAATGTACTGAGAGTATAGTATCCCTGTTAAAAGATTTAGCTATGTTAGGATCTTGTTACAACAATATAGTACTTAGTCCCTGTTCGGAGACAAACCCTATTAGGAGTCTATAGAAATAGTAGGCTCACTACCGAGACACACTTCACAAAGAAGGTTAAAGCCACCCTCAAGGATTTACAATCTGAACAAGTGCATACAAAAAATACTCAATCCAGTGAACTGTCTAATAGAAACTATCTTTGATTGGTCAGTTCCAATGAAGTATTCTTCTCATAAACTCTTCTCTACATATAGAAATCAAAAAAAGCATCAAAACTTTCACTTCTTTCCTTTTCAATCTCTATCACACCTTTTCAAAAGAAAAGATCACTCATATATACCCTCTTACAATAATTCATTAGGTCGGCCAGTTAAGCTTTCCTAATACACAAATAATTAATTAGGTCAGCCAATTAAGGATTTACAATATACAAATAATTGTTTAACCCCTTACTAAGATACACATGGTACCTAAAACAAGTAAACATCAAATACAATCCATCACTTATACTTCCAAATCTGCAATCCACTCTCACAATTCATTTTACATGCTACATGTCTAAAGTCGGCGACCAAATAGGTCTTCTTTAGAATACACGCCACAATTGACATCACCAGTCATCAAACACCAATCAAGCTCAACCCATTATTCTAACATATGTCAAATGTCCACCAGTAAGCTCGCTTCACCTGAAATATCTTTGCCAGAAAGATATACCCAAAACATAGAGACCTACTCTGTCTAGAATCACAGTTACAATCCAGGAACCAGTCTTCACCAAATTAACTCTAACATCCGCAATATGCAACATAAAGAAAATCAACCTAAGGAATAAGGTCAATGTAGATCCTTTTGCATAAATCCAACTTTGATCATTTGTAATCATTCGTACAGTGTCTGTACACTTCTTCCACTCAGTTTGTCCTTTCCACAGAAATTTATGTTGACATTAGTGACAAAACATGAATATCAACAGCATGATCAGTAACCAAAACCAATATCCTCCAACAAGATCAAGATGACTTATCACAAAGTGCCCAAACTGTGGATAAGAGCCTTGTGCATGACACTTGTGACTTAAGTCAAGAGAGAATGTCAAGATAAGGATAAAGATAGCCAAAATAGATACACAAGTGAACAAATTTACTAATCAAGAATGTAAGAAAGGTATGTAGGTGATCTTTTTCAGCTGAAGACAGTCCCTAACCTACTAGTTTCATACCAAGAGACCAGAAATAGTCAATTATGAACTTCTTAAACCAGCTAAGAGAGAATTAAATCCCAAAACCAATCAGATAAAAACCTTTACTACAGACCTCAGTAAACCAGATGAGATTTGTGTGGCATTTCCCACTACTGTAGGCATGATTAAGACAACAAACATAAAAGACCAATTTTTTGTCTCAAAGACCTTGTTTCAATCGATTAGAAATTTGTGATAGTAATAAATTTTAGTTGTAAAAATAAGTTTGATTTACAAAATAAAATTTTCAAAGAAAATGTGATGCATAGAGTATTCTTCAAACAATGAAACAAGGGACAAAGAGACCTTGCATGATACAAGAATTTGTGAGGTCTCAATGAACACCCTATGAATAGTATCATCATGTGCATGTTCAAATGATTTCCATAGGTCTTAACATGATTGAAGACACATAAAACATAATATATATAAGGACAATCTGGTTTAGTATCAAAATCTTTTCCCACACTTCATATTCATTCACCTCACACAAAAGTGATGTTGGCTTTTTCCAAGACAATTCACGTTGCAGCTTTTGAAAAGAGGCTCAATGATCAAATCACATAGGGTCCCTCATGCCACTCTCATGCTTTAGAATGCCCTTGGGAATACATATGGTGAGTGTAAAATCTTTAGGTGATCCAGGTAATCTAGTTGGATTGATCCTTTCACAAATATTATGATACTTTTAAAGGTGATTCAGGTAGCTTCTATCTAAAAGTGTCTAGTAAGGACATTTGTTAATGACTATCCCTTGTAGTTTAGAAAGAAAAATTGAGGCCTATAGCACTATAATAATTCAAAATGAATAGTCTCACAATCAATATTGAGACCTCTCAGCATGATACAAGTTGAATTTATTCCCCTTGTAGTCTTGTAAACAATATTGAGGCCAAAAATGATCCTATAAGTGCCTAGTCAAGTATAGTCTTTCTTAGCAAGATTGAGGAAACTAGTCCCTAAACATGAAGAGACATTAGAAGTATATATATCCAATTCTTCCCTCTCTTTTAATTGAAGGAATATTTTGATTATAGTAAGGCGGAGTAGCTGTGCTCACTTTTTCCCCACTTGGGTCGTTCCCGAAATATTTCTCTTGGTAGGCCCTCTAAAGGTAAATGCAAGAAAAGTAAATGAATAGCTAGTGGAGGTCAATATTTATGATTTTCCATATGGATAATAGCATACTATCATACTCCATAGTGTCTCCCAAACACATCAAGAATGTGTTCATATACCCAAGATCCATTTCTAAGTGATGAATCTAGTAGGTCTAGATTTTTGATTATCTCTAAAGAGATAAGAGAATATTCTCCTACTACTCAACTTAACCAAAAAATGAACCTTTGGAAGTAAGCTAGGTTCCTAAAAAAATGAATAACCAAAGATACAATATTGGTTTGTATCTCCAAGGCAACTTGCAAAACAAATGATGTGAGTAGTTTTAGATTTTTCAAGTCTTCAACAATGTCCCACAAAGCAAATGTATTAGTAGTCTTAATGCTTTTGCCTTGGCCAAAATTTATGCAAAACCATTGCTAGAAGACAAACAAAAAGATCAAAACCCTAAAATAAAACCTAATCAACAACTCTAGAATGCAAGATTCAATGAAATGGAGTTGGAAATAAAGTGCAAGCTCATCACTTTTTTTTTGCCTTTGACCTAGTCAACAAGATCTAATTTGTTTTCTATAATTTTGGCCCCAAAAATAGAAATACAAAGAAGTGACCCCTAATATAAATATGAGAGATTCCAAAAATGTAATAATTTTAGAAAAATACATTAATTTGTGCCCTAGAGACCCTATGTATCAAAATAGACTAGTTTTCAAAGATTGGATTTGTAAGCCATTATTTTTTATCAAAACAAAAAACACAAAGAACATACCCCTGTAGAATTTGCAGAGATTTCCAAAATGTAATTTTGTCCAAATAATATGTTGATTTTTGACCAGCAACAAATTTTCATTAAAAAACATAAAAAAATTATAACTCGCAGAAACATGATTCAACAAATCAGATTTTCAATCTAAGACACCTTTGAACCATTCTTAAACTAAAATAAAATTTCCAGACCCAAACTCCAAGCCATTTGTGAGATATGATCAAATATTTAAAAAAACCCTAGGATTATATATTCAACTCAACCTGCACAAGGCTTATCGTTCAAAAAATTAAATAAAACAACCATGTAAAGATTAGACAATCTGAAAATGTGAGTACAATTAAGAAAAATTAGGGGCATCAGCTCCACAGTGGGCACAAAAAATGTGTGATAAAAATGACACACTTCTATAAACCATTACACTTGAGAGAATCCATGAAGAAGAAAGTCTCAAGAAGTGGATTATAGCTTCCTATCTATGATGTGACATAATATTAAATATTTTAAATGGTAGCTCTCAAATGAACCTTAAGAAAAGACCCTTGCAAAGCACACAATAGAATTGAAGATTCAAATGATAATGCAAATGAGAGACAATCTAAGATAAAATGCAAGAATAATGATGCAGGAGAACCTTGGTAGGGCTAGAAAGGAATGTAGGGCTTCTATTTTGTTTTTGGCTTGTATTGGTCCTACCCAAACCACTAGTCCAATAAGGGGACTAAACAAGTCCTAATGTGAAGTGTGTTAGTGTAGGATGCCTTAATAGCTCCTTTGTGACCTTATTTGTAGGATTGCCCACATTAGGTCAAATAGGATGTTTTATGCATTTTGATATTAAAATGGACAAGCAAGGGATGTAAATTCCTATTTAAATTTTCTAACACCTTATATTAGCATTTCGTTAAGTTTGGTGGACTTATGACCAAGTTTGGATAGCAAAACCAAAAAGATGTAAAAGTTGTCAATGTTGTCATTGACAACATTAGCAACATTTGTTGCATAATTGAAAATTAGAGAAATTAGTTTCATAACTATCTGAAACCATTGATTTTGGGTCTTGGTCAACTACTTAAATCCATCCTCGACCTTCTGAAAGGGTTGGCTTGTTTTTGTAATTGTGTGTACAGACTAAGTAATAGAAAGAATAGTCACAATTAGTGTTTTTCTGAGAAATTCGTGTTTTAACGGATTGAATTGAATACTGTAATACATGGAGGTTTTAGAGTAGGTATTTTAAAGCTTCATTGTGGTGTTGGATTTCCAGTTTGTAAATTTCTAGTTAGTCTTGTAAATTATTTTGTTTCCTGTCTAGTCGCTGGTCTAAACCAGGCAACCGGTCAAGATGGGGTCATAGATCCTCTTCCCACCATGGAATCTACTAGGGCCTTTGGGATTAGGGAGGTGACTCAATATAAATATTTTAAAGTGAAGGAGGGGCCCTGGAAAGCATGGGATTTTTTTTTAATATGATTCCTTAGGCAAGACAGAGGTGCATGACTAGGAATCATAAGCAGTTGCATAGCTAATTTGGGAGGGATTGAAAGCATTCATTGCTTCAATAAGTTATTGTGGAGAGGTATTGTGGTGTGTGGAGGAGACCCAAATTGAAGGATAATTTTTGGAGATAAGTTTAGTGTGCTAAGAACAAGTTCTTTTGTGCAAATAGACTAATTGCTTAGAAACCCTAATTTTTAGGCATGATTATAGGAGGCACAGTACGAACACTTTTTGGAAACAATACTTAGAAAATATTTAGTGTCTTGATAAAGGGTATCTATATCCATTTCTATTTTTCCAAAATTTTAAGGAGTTTTACAAGTTATTGCAGAAAAATAGCCCAATTAGGCCTAATGTCGGTAGCCCTCTTTTGGGTGAAATTGGCTTGGTTCTTGGAGCTCATTTAGGGTTTTAGTCCAAAAGGAGTTTTTGGACATTGGAATTTGTCCAATAAATAATATAGGAGAATACCTCTCCATATGGAAGAGTTCTCAATCCATTCGGATCAAGTTGTGAAGAAGTGCAAGAAGAGCACTATGGCTAGGTGTTGAAGCAATTTGGTTTTCTTGTTGGTGTACTGAAGCTGAAATTGCGTGGGATCTTGAGAGAGAGATACTTGAAGGTTAGGGTTAGTGAAGAACCCTATCTAGGCTAGATAATAGGACTATTAAAGACCCTAATTGAGGTTAGGGTAGGAGAGAAAGGCTTGTTGTTATATCAGAGTGGTATCATAGCAAGTTAAAGACTTGGGAAATCAGTGTATGTCTGCAGCTACTAGTGAATCAGTAGGAGAGTAAATCATGGTGAAAAATGAAGAGCTAGCTAAAGAAGTGGATGAGAAAAAGGATAAGAAAAGACTGCTTGAAGAAGCCTTAGAAGGTATGAAAATAAGGCTAGAAGAAGTTGCAAATGTAGCAGCTATAAACAAGGAACTAGAAAGTAGTGATAGGGGTAAAAAGGTTGTTGAAGAAGACCTTATCCTTGAACCAGAACCTATCTTGAGTGAAGAGCCATTCCTAAAATCCATAAAATCCCTAGGAGGAAAGGCATTGGAGGGTATACCACTTTTTAGTGGAAAGATGGATATTGATGCAGTGATGGATTGGATTGAAGGAATGGAGAACCATTTTGAGTGTGAAGGAGTAACTAAACCACAAAAGCTCAAGGTGGAAAAATAAAGACTCAGAGGGTCAGCCCTAACATGGTGGAAATACCTTCAAGATGAGAGGGTTAAGTTGGGTAAGAATCCCATAGCCAATTGGAATGCAGTGGTGACCAAGTCAAAGGAGAATTATCTTCCTGAAGACTATGAGATTCAACTACATAGAAAAAGATAGAGTTTGAAGCAAAAAGACCTAGATGTGGCCTTTTATACATAGCAATTCCAAAGTTTGTGTCTTAGATCCAAGCAAAAAGAAGAAGAGTATATCAAGGTAGCAAGGTACTTGGGTGGTTTGAAATGGAACATCCAAGAGGAAATAAGTTTGTGGACACCAACTATAGTTCAGAGGTGTCCTCAATTTGCCCTAAGAGTAGAGGAAAAGAAAAAGAAGAAAGGTGACTCTAACTTCAAGAAAAGAGGTAGAGAAGAGACCAAATGCATCAAAGAGGAGGCTATCAAGGAAGAGGCAATGAGAAAAGGAATCAAGGTGAAAAAATTAATAGAGCATAATGGGGAAAGTACTCCAAGAGGAAGCTATAATAGAGGCAGAGGTAATCAGGGACCTAACAGAGGAAGAGGGGGTAGAAGTAACTCATACTTTGCAAGTATGAAGTGTTACAACTGTGATCAACTAGGCCACCCAGCATATAGATGTCATGACAAGGATAGTAGATCAAATAGTTATAAAAGAATAGCATATGTCCATGAAGACACTTCAAGTATCAAAGCTTCTAAGATTGACCATCTAGATGCAGAGATGGGTGAGAACTTAATGTCTAGAAGGGTCTTGATAAGACAATGAAGTAAAGATGAACCCAAGCATAGGAGGGATTTGTTTAGGATAAGATGCAAGATCCTTAGTAAAGTTTGTAAGGTGCTAGTGGACTCTGGTTCCAATGATAATATCATCTCAAAGAGAGCAGTCAAAAAAATCAAGTTGACCAAAGTACCCCATGTAAATCCCTATAAGGTGACATGAATCAACAAAGGCCAACATGTATTGGTGAATCAGAAGACATGGGTGGAATTCTCTATAGCAGGGTATAAGGATAAACTCTTGTGTGACATCCTACCAATGGATGCTTTCCATTTTCTGTAAGGAAGGACTTGGAAATTTGACAATGGGACAATATATGATGGAAAGGAGAATCCTATAGCATTCAAGAAAGGATGCCGAGCTTTTAAGATTTAGTCTTTGCTAGAAGATGAAGAGCCACAATCTAAGAATCCTAATGTAATGTTGTGTAGTGGAAAGGAGTTTGTGATGGATCTAAAGGATTATGAGAATGAACGATATGTCATTGTGATCAAACCTAAGGAGGAAGAAAAAAAAGTCAAGGAGTCATTGCCATCAAAGATAAAAGTATTTCTTTAGAAGTATAAAGACATAGTGAGTGATGGCACTCCTACTACCTTACCTCCTAGAAGGGTTATAATTCATCAAATAGATGTTGTCCCTAGTGCATCTTTGCCTAATAAGGAAGCTTATAAGCTAACCCCTGATTAGAATTTGGAAGTGGCAAGGCAGGTACAAGAACTCTTGGATCAAGGCTTGATCAAGAAGAGTATAAGCCCATGTGCAGTCCTGGTTGTGTTGGCATCCAAGAAGGAGGAAAATGGAGACTATGCACAAGTTTAAGGGCTATAAACAGAATCAAAATAAGCTATAGGCTACCCATACCAAGGATTGAGGATCTCATGGATTGCCTTGGAGGGGAAATGTACTTTACCAAGTTGGATTTGAAGAGTGGTTATCACCAAATCAAGGTGAAAGAAAGGGATGAATTTAAAATGGCATTGAAGACCATAGATGGGCTATATGAATGGCTTTTGATGCCATTTGGCCTCACAAATGCTCTGAGCACATTCATGAGGCTCATGAATGAAGTGCTCTAGGACTTCACATGGAATTTTGTAGTGGTATATCTTGATGATATAGTGATATTTAGCATGAAAAAGGAGGATCATGTCAAGCATATAGAGGCAGTGTTGAAGAGATTGCATGAAGAGAAGTGGGCTATCAATCTTGAAAAATGTGATTTCTTCTAGCAAGAACTAGTGTACTTGGGATTTGTAGTGTCTAAAGGGTCTTGAAGATGGACCAAGAGAAAGTTGTAGCTATCCTAAACTGGCCACCACCTACCACAGCCACTGAGGTAAGAAGTTTCCATGGCCTATCCCTATTTTATAGGAAATTTATTAGGAACATTAGTGGTATTTATGCTCCTTTAATAGATACCATCAAGGGTGGGGTAAAACATAAGTTTAGGTGGACCTTATATGTAGGAAAAGATTTTGATTTGTTGAAGAAACAAGTAGCCACTCAACCTATCCTACAATTTCCTAGTTTTGATAAATTGTTTACTATGGAATGTGATGCAAGTGGGATGGCAGTAGGGGTGTGTTGAGTCAAGAAGGCATGTCGATGGCCTTCTTTAGTGAGAAACTAAATGAGGGTAAGAAGAAATACTCTTCTTATGACTTAGAACTATATGCTTTATTTCATTCCCTTAGAAAATGGAGGTATTATCTATTTCCCAAATATTTTGTGTTGTTTATTGACAACCAAGCCCTTAGTTACATTAATACTAAGGAGAAACTAAGCAATAGGCATTTGAAATGGATGGAGTATTTACAAGCATTTACCTTTACAATAAAGCAAAAGAAAGGGAAGCTCAATAAGGCTACAGATGTACTAAGCAAGAGGTTTCTAATAGTCAAAGAAGTCTAGTTGAAGAGCATTGGCATTGATAGTTTCAAAGATCTCTACAAGGCAGATGAGGACTTTGGGGAAGCATACAAGGTGTGTGTTGATTTTCAGAACCATTTCCATAGCAAGTTCTCAGAGTTTACTTTGCAAAATGGACTATTATTTAGGCGTAACAAGGTATGTGTGCCAAGAGCCTCTATGAGAATGAATCTCATATAGGATAAATACAATAGGTGTTTAATTGGTCACTTTGGTATGAACAAAACCTTGGAGCTTGTGCAAAGGTTCTACCATTGGCCAAAGTTGGTAAGAGATATTACCAAATATGTGGAGCACTGTTTTGTATCCATGAAAGCCAAAGGAGGAATAAGTAATGCAGGTTTATATCAGCCTTTACCAATCCCTAATAGGCCATGGGAGTGTGTGAGCATGGAATTCATAGTAGGTATACCCAAAACCAATAAAGGATATGACAACATTTATGTAGTGGTTGACAGATTTAGGAAGATGGGTAATTTCATACCATGAAAGACTTCAAATGATGCCAGTCAAATATCCTATTTATTATTTAAGGATATAGTGAGGATCCATGGTCTTCCCTTAAGTATAGTATCAGATATGGATGTGAAATTCATGAGCCATTTCTAGAGGAAATTGTGGACTAGATTGTGTACCAATCTTTCTTTTGGTTCATCCTACCACCCTTAGACTGATGGCCAAACTGAGGTGGTCAATAGAGTGTTGGGTAACCTATTGAGGTTCCTAACTAAAGAGTATGGTTAGACTTGGGATGTGGTCATTCCCCAAGCAGAGTATGCATACATTGATAGTAAGAATAGAATGACAAAGAGAATCCCATTTGAGGTAGTTTATGGGATGCACCCAAGAGGTGTGTGTGAACTTAGGGATCTTTGAGGCATGGAGTAGAGGACTGGTCATGCTGAGGACTTCACTCAAACCATGACAGTCAACAAAAGGTGAAGGCCAAAGTTGATGAAAAGAGGAAAGACATTCAATTTGAGATAGGTGACTATGTGATGGTTCATTTGAACAAATCTCAGTTATAGAAGGGTGTCCCTACTAAATTGCAGATGAAGAGGGTGGGACCTTGTAAGATCCTAGGTAGATATGGGGCTAATGCATATAAAATAGACCTACCTTAAGATTTTAGCATCTCTCTGGTGTTCAATGTACAAGATTTGATCCAATTCAATGGGAAGATAGCAAAGAATTGTCAAAGTAGTCAAGGGGTGAGTGGTGATGTTGAGACTACTGTATTACCTCCAAAACCTTAGTTGGAAGTTGACAGAGTTCTAGATTCAAGAGTCAAGAAGAATACAAGGAAAAATGTGTACATGGAACACCTAATCAAGTGGAAGTATAGGCCTCATGGATTGTAGAAGAAGACTTAAAAAAGATGGGCATCTCTAAAGATTTTTTGTCCACAGGAGTGACATAACTTTCCTTTGTGGGGGAGTATGGTGCAGGAGCACCTAGGTAGGGCTAGAAAGGAACCTATGGTTTCTATTTTTTTTTTCTTGTATTGGTCCTAGCCAAACCACTAGTGCAATAAGGGGACTAAACAAGTCCTAGTGTGAAGTGTGTTAGTGTAGGATGCCCTAATAGGTCCTTTATGACCTTATTTGTAGTATTGCCTACATTAGGTCAAATAGGGTGTTTTATGCATTTTGATGTCAAAATGGAAAAGAAAGGGACTTGAGGTCCTATTTCAATGTTTTAACACCTTAGGTTAGCATTTTGTTAAGTTTGGTGGACTTATAACCAAGTTTGGATAGAAAAACCAAAAAGATGTAAAAGTTATCAATGTTGTCATTGACAACATTGACAACATTTGTTGCATAATTGCAACTTCAAGAAATTGGTTTCATAACTGTCTGAAACCATTTATTTTGGGTCTTGATCAAATAATTAAGGCCATCCTTGACCTTTTGAAAGGGTTGGCTTGTTTTTGTAATTGTGTGTACAAACTGAGTAATTGAAAGAACAATCACAATTAGTGTTTTTCTAAGCAATTGGTGTTTTAATGGATTGAATTGAATACTGTAATCCATAGAAGTGTTAGAGTAGGTGTTTTTAAGATTTTATGTGGTATTGAATTTCTAGTTTGTAAATTTCTAGTTAGTCTTGTAAATTATTTTGTTTCATGTCCAGTCGTTGGTCTGAACTAGGCAACTGGTCAAGATGGGGTCATAGATCCTCTTCCCATTGTGGAATCTACACGGGCCTTTGGGATTAGGGTGGTGAATCCATGTACATATTGTATAGTGAAGGAGGGGCCTTGGAAAGCATGGGAGCTATTTTTAATATGATGCCCTAGGCGAGCCAGAGGTGCATGGCTAGGGGTCATAAGTAGTTGCAAAGCTAATGGGAGGGATTGAAAGAATTCATTTCTTCAATCAGTGATTGTGGAGAGATAGTGTGGTGTGTGGAGGAGCCCCAAATTGAAGGATAAGTTTGGGAGAGAAGTTTAGTGTGCCAAGAACAAATTCTTTTGTGCAGACAGACTAATTTCTTAGAAACCCTAATTTTTAGGCATGATTATAGGAGGCATTGTACGGAAACTTTTGGAAAACAAGATCTAGAAATATTTAGTGTCTTGATAAAGGGTATCTATATTCATTGCTAGTTTTCCAACTTATTAAGGATTTTTACAAGTTATTGTAGAAAAAGAGCCCAATTAGGCCTAATGCTTGTAGCCCTCTTTTGGGTGAAATTGGCTTGGTTCTTGGAGATCATTTAGGGTTTTAGTCCAAAAGTGTTATATTATGGTGACTGATCAGGAAAGTGATTTACCTTTTTGTAAGGCATGGGGTTCGGAGCATCGGCCCAAGTCCAAGGGTTCAGGGGCAAAGCCCCTGATAAAAAAAATTTTGAGTCTCATTTTTGGCCAATTTCTTGACCGACATGTTCTAACCCTAAAGCAACATAAATTTTGTATAAATTGGCTTAGGGTTAGGGTTTCATTATTATGTTGTATGTTTTATGGTGGTATTGAGTTGTGAGGGATCAGTGCATTGCAATCTGATTGTAATCACTAGATAAGAATAATATTGGACTTTAATGTTTGGTGGACGTAGCCCAGCGATTGGGTGAACCATGTTAAATTTTTGTATGTTGTGTTCTCTTCTAGTTTGGTTTATTATTCTCTATTATAGATTATATTTCTGCATGCAATTTTTATTTCTTCCTTGTTAATCCTAACAAGTGGTAACAGAGCTATGGTTGTTTTTAGTTATCCCCTATAGGAAGGTCTCACGATTGAGTGGGAGTCTCACGGTCAAGTGGGAGTTATGGTAGATGAGGGTAGGCTGAAGGTTGACAAGTTTAATGGCCAAAACTTTCAGTTTTGGAAAATGAAAATGGAGGACTATCTCTATCAGAAGGATTTATGATGACTTTTGGGAGGAGTGTCCAAGAAAGGTCCAGCTATGTCTCAAGAGGACTAGAACATTCTGGATAGAAAGGCACTGGGCAGCATTCGCTTATGCCTAGCTCAATCAGTACTATTTAATATTACAAAATCAATGACAACTGAAGAGCTGATGAAATCCATAGAAAAGTTGTATGAAAAGCCTTCTTCTTTGAATAAGGTATTTCTTATGAAGTGCTTATTTAATATGAAGATGGTAGAAGGTGGGTCAGTGGCTAATCATTTAAATGAGTTTAATATAGTTACTAGTCAATTATCCTCTGTGAATATTAATTGTGATGAAGAAATTAGGGCTCTCTTGATTCTGTGTTCTTTGCCAGAAAGCTTGAATAGCTTGATAATGGCCATTAGTAACTCTATTTCTAATACAAACACCCCAAAATTTGACAATGTTATTGGTGTTATTCTGAACGAGGAAATTCATAGGAAAACCTCAAGTGTATCTACAGAAGGTAGTGTGTTGAATGCAAAAAGTAGAGGCAGAACAAGAGATAGAGGAAACAACTCTGGAAATCATGGGAAATCACAAGGGAATTCAAAGGGAAAGAGATCTCAATCAATAGGACCTAGTGACTGCTAGTACTATGGAAAGCTAGGTCATAAGAAGAAAGATTTGTGGTCTCAGAAAAATAAAGTTGACAAATAAGAAGGCAATAAGGAGGCAAATGTGGTAAGTAATAAATCTGATGATGATTTTTTCGTCCTTTCCCTTGAAAATGTTGATGATTAATGGGTTCTAGATTTAGGGGCTTCTTTTCATGCTACACCCCATAGGAGTTATTTTATTGATTATGTCCAAGGTGATTTTGGGCTAGTTTATTTAAGAGATAATGAACCTTGTCAAATTTTTGGGAAGGGAAGAATTAAGATTAAGTTGCAGAATGGGAATCATTGGCTACTACAAGAGGTACGACATGTTCCAAGACTAAGTAGAAATTTAATTTCAACAGGGCAACTAGGTGATGAGGGTTGTAAAGTTACTTTTAATGATAAAAATTGGAAGGTCTCAAAAGGTTCCTTAGTAGTAGCAAAAGGTGTTAAAGTAGGCACCTTATATCTTTGTACAGGCAATATTGTTGCTTCTAGGTTAATTGTTACAGAGAAAAATGAATGTTCATGAATAGTTGCTGCAGTTGAGTAGGTTTAACATGAAACAATTGTTGTGGATACAGAAACAACACTATGGCACAATAGATCTGGGCACATGAGTGAGAAAGGTATGAAATTACTTCACTCAAAGAAAGTTTTACCAGGTCTGAAATGTGTAAATTCAGATTTCTGTGAAAGTTGTGTGTATGGGAAACAAAAGAGAGTTAGTTTCTTGAAGGGTGGGAAGGAAAAGAAAGATGATAAACTAGAGCTTGTGCATATAGATGTATGGGGGCTAGATCATGTATCTTCCCTTGGTGGCTTTCTGTATTATGTTACTTTCATTGATGATACGATTAGGAAAGTATGAATTTATTTCCTCAGGCAGAAATCTGATGTGTTTGAAAATTTTAAGAAATGGAAAAGCTTGGTTGAAAATGAGACTGGTAAAAGATTAAAATATCTCAGATCTGATAATGGTGGTGATTATTGAACCAAGGAATTTGAAGATTATTGTTCCTCTAATGGTATCTGTAGGTAGAAAATGGTTCCAAGAACTCCACAAGAAAATGGAGTGGCTGAACACATGATCAGGACAATAATGGAGTGTGCAAGGACTATGATATTGCATGCTAGGCTCCCCTTAAACATGTGGGTAGATGCATTGAATACTACTTTTTATTTAATCAACAGAGGTCCCTCTACTCCTTTGGGTTGTGGTATTCTAGAGGAATCATGGACTGGTAAGAAGGTAAGTTATTCTTTTCTCAGAACCTTCAGTTGTGAAGAATTTGCACATATAGAGTTTGAAAATAGAACCAAGCTAGAAGAAAAGTCAAATAAATGTGTATTTTTTGGATATGGAATTGATGAATTTGGCTATAGAATTTTCAATTTTGAGAATCGTAAAATTGTAATAATTAGGGATGTCATATTCAATGAGAAAGTGTTGTACAAAGATTTGTTGCGACAACATGAGAAGAAAGACACTGATTATGTAGAGTTGGATGATACTCCAAAAGATAATGTTCCAATAATTCATTATGTTGTGCAACAACATCAACAACAAATACCACACACCCTAGTGAATGTTAGACGGTCAACAAGGCTAAGTAGACCTCCATATAGATTTTCACCTTCTTTGTATTATATTTTATTAACTAATGCTAGTGAACCTAATTGTTATAATGAAGCTATGCAGGTGGATACAAAGCTTCAGTGGCAGTCTGCAATGACAGATGAAATGGACTTCTTTCTGAAAAATCAGACTTGGGATTTATGTAAGTTACATGTAGGTAAAAGGGCTTTGCAGAATAAATGGGTTTACAGGTTGAAAGAAGAAGATGGAGGTAAGAAAATATTTAAAGCTAGATTAGTCATAAAAGGATTTGCACAAAAACATGGTATTGATTTTGATGAGATATTTTCTCCAGTGTTTAAAATGACTTCTATTCATACTATTTTAAGTATTGTGGCTACTGGAGATTTGCATTTAGAGCATCTTGATGTTAAAACAACTTTTCTTCATGGTGATTTTAATGACGAATTATATATGGTACAACCACATGGATTTGAGGTCAAGGGTAAGGAGAGTTTAGTTTACAAATTGTAGAAAAGTTTATATGGCTTGAAGCAAGCACCTCGGAAATGGTATATTAATTTTGATACTTTTATGAATGAGAATGGATACACTCGATGTAATTCTAACCATTGTGTTTATTTCAAGAGGTTAAATGAGGACAACTACATTTTTTTATGTTTATATGTTGATGATATGCTTGTAGCTGGGTCTAACATGGATCATATTAAGGGGTTGAAACAATAGTTAGAAAAATATTTTTCTATGAAGGATTTGGGGGCAGCAAAAAAAATCCTTGGCATGAAAATTTGTAGAGATAGGAAGAACAAAAAATTAACTCTATCTTAGGTTGATTATGTTGAAAAAGTGTTGTAAAGATTCTCCATGAAGGATGCAAAAGTTGTCACTACACCTTTGCCTATTCATTTGAAATTGACTAAGGAGATGTGTCCAAAGACACCAGAAGAAGAGGCTAAAATGGCCAAGATACCTTATGCTTTAGTTGTAGGGAGCTTAATGTATGCTATGGCCTATACTAGGCTAGACATTGCACATGCAGTGGGAGTCATTAGCAGGTATATGAGTCACCCTGGGATTGAGCATTGGAATGCAATCAAATGGATTCTCAGATATTTGAGAGGTACATCTAATAAGTGTTTACACTTTGGGGGCTCTACTACTATTCATGGTTATGTTGACTCAGATTTGGCAGGAGATATAGATACCAGGAGGAGTACTATAGGTTATGTATTTATTGTTGGTGGGAAAATAGTGAGTTGGATTTCTCGGTTACAAATGGTGAATTCTTTATCCACTATAGAGACAAAGTATGTTGCTACTACTGAGGAAGCCAAGGAGATGATATGGCTTCAATTCTTCATGGAAGATTTGGAACATCCATAGGTGGATAACTATCTATATTCAAGCAGTCAGCATGCCATTCATCTTGCAAAGAATTATTCTTTGCATTCAAAGACAAAACACATACAGTTGCGGTATCATTTCATTCGGTCATTTTTGGATGATGGGAAATTAAAGCTAGAAAAGATTCATACTAATGATAATCCAACAGATATGTTTAGAAATGTTGTAACGAGGGAGAAGTTGAATTCTTGTTCAGTTTCAGTTGTTTTTCTAGTTTGAATAGACTAAGAGAACAACAGAGTCTAGGAAGGTTAGATCTAGTGGGAGCTTCATAGGGTAGTGGTTTAGCTACAGGATTAGTCTCCAAGTGGGAGAATTGTTAGTTTATGTGGAGTCTAATCAGTCCCAAATTGGGAGATTGTTATATTGTGGTGACTGATCAGGAAAGTGATTTACCTTTCTGCAAGTTTTTTGAGTCTTATTTTTGGACAATTTCTTGACTGACATGTTCTAACCCTAAAGTGGCATAAATTTTGTATAAATTTTCTTAGGGTTAGGGTTTCATTATTATGTTGTATGTTTTATGGTGGTATTGAGTTGTGAGGGATCTGCGCATTGTGATCTGATTGTAATCATTGGATAAGAATAATATTGGAATTTTTTGTTTGGTGGACGTAGCCTGGGGATTGGGTGAAAAGCCTTAAATTTTTGTGTCTTATGTTCTCTTCTGGTTTGGTATATTATTCTATGTTATAGATTATATTTTTGCATGCAATTGTTATTTCTGCCTTGTTACTCCTAACAAAAAGGAGTTTGTGGACATTGGAATTGGTCGAATCAACAATCTAGGAGACTACCTCTCCATATAGAATAGTTCTAGATCCATTGGGATCATGTTTTGAAGAAGTGAAAGAAGAGAACTATGGCTAGGTGTTGAAGCATTTTGGTTTTCTTGGTGGTGTACTCAAGCTAAAATTTAGTGGGATCTCAAGAGATAGATCCTTGAAGGTTAGGGTTAGTGAAGAACTCTACCTATTCTAGAGAAGAGACTTATTGAAGACCCTAGTGGAGGTTAGGGTAGGAGAGAAAGGCTTGTTGTTACATCAACTAAGCTATAATGCAAATGCAAGAAGAAGGAAACAAAAGCGAATCTAGAAAAATTCCAATACATCCTAGTTAAGCTATGTGATTTAAGCTAAATATAATAAGGAAATAATAATATAGAATGCAAGAGTCCTCAAGAATGCTCTAAGAATGGAAATAAATAAACTGATAGCATAACATGAGTGAGTGATCTATTATCCTTTTTTAAAGAGTGAGGAGAGAGCCTCCTTTTATAGAATTGCTATGAAAATGAAGGGCTGGGATTAAGAGGTGGAAAATGAGTGGTTGAGATTAAAGGTTAGGTAGGGTTTTGGTGGGAGTGAAGGAGATTAAGAGGAAAAATAAATGAGTGGCTAGGATTAAGAGGAAAAATGATATTCCACTCATCTTGGAAAGTGTGTATTCAATGTGTAGACAATTTTTTTTTCTTTTTATTTTAAATTAGGAAATTCCTTTTTCATGTGCACTCATAGGATAAGGTGGATTTATTATTTAATTAAAAATATTTTCATTTAATTAAAAGGGAGCATGTTCTACTAATTAAATAAAACTTAGGATAAAGTGGTCAAACTTTAAGATATAATCAAATAAATGTTTATGTACTGATTTGATCAAGAAAATAAGAGATTCAATAAATATGCAAAATTGATTAAGCACAAGTTATAGTCTAGTATTTAAATTTTAATTTTTAGAAAGGGGTTCATAGTGTACTAGACCATTTTTGGGTGATTATAGTACTAACTTATGTTTGGTCTCAACACATCTAGCCAACAAATACTTTGTTTCCTCTTCATTCTTCTCAGGTGCAACAACAACTTACACATGTCCTACAAATTAAAATAAAATGGCTAATGCACATGTGAAATAAACTTATAGATAAAAATTTACCATAATAAACTTAGACTAACAATTATATTCAAATATAAAGTGACAAAAAAATGAAATTACCTTCTTGTACAAGATCTAAAACTCGATCATAATCC
The DNA here is from genome assembly GCA_018584345.1 of Thuja plicata. Classification (NCBI taxonomy): domain Eukaryota; kingdom Viridiplantae; phylum Streptophyta; class Pinopsida; order Cupressales; family Cupressaceae; genus Thuja; species Thuja plicata. The sequence continues at coordinate 232,599 of MU226388.1, forward strand.
TCTTATTCAAATAGTTGATCATTGTCTTCAAGTGTTGTTTCATGTTGCTCATATGTTTGAGTAGGTGTCATGGATCTTTGTTTCCATTCTTTGACCCATTCTTTATTCTCACATGCATCCAAATCACTTTAAATATAAAATTGACAAAAACATGCAAGCTCCCTTGACCACAATTTCTATTTGCTTCCATCATAACTATTAAATGAATGCCATGATGCAGATCCAATAATTTTATGACAATCAAGTCTAGGTGGAATGTAATTTTCTTCGATAAATGAAAAGAACCATTTAATTATAGAGTTATCATTTGATCCTAAAAATAATTTTTAATTGCACAAATCCACAATAGCACATGCATCTTTAAATTTGGTTGCATCCTCAAATTTTAATCGCTCTCTAGCCAAAATTCTTTTAGCCCATGCACTAGCTCTGTCACGTTCTTTACCATGTCCAGCTTCAAAAAAATCAACATATGTTGTATATTGGTTTCCTTGTGAGCCCCGCTAAGCCAATAAAATATTTGAGAATTATTGAATTGACCTATAGAATTATCTAACTATATGAAATGTTCTCTCATCTGGGTTTCCTGTTCTCTTAAATTAATATTTTTTTTCAAAATAATACTGAACAAACTTTAACAAGTACATCTGATTACCACTCAAATAGAAATGATACTCCCTGAATTTTCTTCGATCATCCTCCATATGATCATGTGAATGTCTATAAACAATGTTAACAAACATAGCAACTTGCATTGAGTTCTAGTATTGATCCCGAGTTTCTTCTTGTGGAAAAAGAGTATAGTTTTCTACAAAGTCAGCTACTGATAGTATAGTTCCAACTGGAAATGTATTTCTATATGTCTTAAATTGACCATCAATCTATCTTGCATATTGAGAGTGTTTCACGTATTTAGGAATGATCTTACTCTTGAATTCTGAAATGAATGCATGTACGCTAAGTTTTTCTATGATAAATTCGCATCACTTTCCAATTTTCCCATCTTTTAAAGAATATTCAACATTCTTAAATCTTTTAACATCTAGTAATTTTTTTCCACAATCGTTTTCAATAATTTAATGCATACATTGTTCTAATAATGAAAAATTTCCACAAATAGTGCATTGACCTGAAATACAAGAACTTAAAAAGAATAAGTTCTCATTAGATCTTTCACAAAACAAACCTGCTACAAACTCCTTGATTGTTTCATGTGGTATATTAATACCACAATCCTGCATAGTGATGTTAGGATGTAAAGTAAAACATATATATTGAAAAAGATCATAGTAATAACAAAATTGAACATGTGTTTTACAACAAAAAGATATTATTTGCTTATTTATTTTCAAATACCAAGGTTTATATTTTCAAATGATCTTTGACTAAGGGTAATATGTCAAGGTAATACAACATCATCGAAATAAATTCTATAAAATTCATTTTGGGTGGTGTCTAATAGGTGTTTTGGAAGAGCATCACAAATTTTACTAGTCACTCTTAATTTCAAAACATCTCTAGCATTAGATGATACCCTTGATTATCATGTTGATACTTTTCAACCAAAGATTTTATTTCATGATTCAATTTCATCTCTGATTGTGGAAGTCTACCACTAAAACTCCAACAATGGTTGATTGGATCATTTTCGATGCTTAATCTTCTCTTGTTTCTCTTGCCATTTTTTTAGGATGCATGTTTAAAACTCCACTGATATTTTTTACCATTGTTTTATCCAAAGTATTTTTATTGACTATAGTAGTCGTTATAGCTTGTCGTGTTGCATTCTTATCTTTAGATCGACTCGATTTTCCAATACACTGAATGGCACCAGTAAAAATAGATATAGCATGTTTAATTGATGCATCTTTTTTATTTTGTTTCTCGGGTAAAAACACAAATTTGTGCCACGTTTTAGGACCACTTATAAGTATAGCTAAATTTGAGTATTTCTAACTAAAAACTAATTTTTGTCAAACATATGGTCTAGCTAGATTCGTTATAGCTAAGTTGGATAAGTGGTTACACTTTTCCAATTGGAAATGTCTATTAAATGCATGTTTTATACTAATTTAGGTCCAAGTACCAAAAAAATAAAATTATTTCAAAAAAATGATGTTTCAATAACCCCTACTCTTTTTAATGATATTTAAAAAAATATAAAATATACCCTTTTGTAGAGCTCAGAGTCAAGATTATTTTTATATAAATTTTATAGTATTTTGATTAGATCTAATATATTATAATTTTAAAATATAACAAGTAGGTATTTTAATATTCAAGAAGATGTTGTTTCAAATAAATAAATAAATAGTAAATCATATCAAAAAATTTAAAATTTATATTTAACAGTAGAGGAGAGATTCCTCTTCAAGAATATGTAATTTTTTTTTTCAGAATGTAGATTTGATACGGGAAATTTGGTGGGAGTTCAAAACTGTCAATTTCAGATAAGTTCAACTTTGAGCAGTTATAACAAAGAAAGTATAAATTGAAAACCAATCTTTCTTCTTTTCTGCACTAGCTATACATTTTATCTATAACATATGTTGAAATTAGAGGAAAATAAGATTATTTGTATATACTTGTTTGGTGGGAACTAGACCCCAGATTTTCAACAATTAAAAAATGGACTTCAAAAATTAAAAAAACTATGTCAATTCTTGTTCAAATTTTTAGACCCCAGATTTTTAGCAATTTTTAGCAATTAATAAATGGACTTCAAAAATTTTGAAAAAACTATGTCATTTCTTGTTAATTTTTTTTTAAAAAGTATAGGCATAAAATTCATCCATTTTTACACATTTCATCAGTTTACACCATCCTCAAATTCTAAACACAAATTCCACTTTTATGTCGTTAAAATTGAATAGTTTCCATGTTGTGGCCCTTTTCCTTTATAAAAGTGTGACATAGGTTTGTACTTTTACCCTCTCATAACTGCCTAGCTTTTTCATTACATTTCTCCATTTTGACATTATCATCAATTGCATCATAAGTTGACATTGAAATGCTAATTTTTTTTATTAAAGAATTCTTTGTGTATTCTATTAGCATACTTTCTTATCTCCCTCCAAGATAAATTACCAGGAAGACCATCCAAAACATTACAAGTTCAATTTAAAAAAAAAATACTTTTAAGTATCATCATAATGCTTAGAATTCTTAGTTGCGCCTTGTTGAAAAAGACTTTTAGTTTCATCTAGGAAAGGATTTTCATTTTGAACAATGCGAGGATTTTCAATTTCAACAACATGAGGATTTTCAATTTCAACATGTTTAGCAGGATTTTCATTCGCATGAACAAAAATGTTTTCATCATCAAAAAACTATGGGTATTTTCATTTTTATGAACTCTTTCAAGGACAATGTTAGGAATTGAATAAATTTCAATAGTAAAATATAGTAGTAATAAATCTTTATAAATATTATTATCTATAACCATACTTTTAGTATCATTCAAAGGTGGGTTTGAAGATGTACCATGAATCATGTTTGTTGTCACATTTTCTACATTATTAAAAGGTTCATTCAAAGACGTACTGGCATTGTTTTCTATATTCATATTATCTTTTGGATTCACTTCTTGGACCTCATCTTGTACATCCCTCATACCCCCATGGTATCCCCTGTGGTATCTGCAATGTTTGGATCTTCAACTGTTGCGGATCTTGAAGCTTTATCGATATTTATTTGGTGCATCGTCAACTCTCTCTCTCTCTCTCTCTCTCTCATAATTTCTTCAAGGGTCATATCCCTCCTTCCTTTCCTATTTTAACATTGTTTAGGTGCCATGATTGAGAATTAAAATTAATCAAATAATTACTTCAATGTTTCAACAAAAAATGCTCCAAGATGCTACCAAACATTGAATCTTTCTCATGGTGCATATAATAATGCATCAACAAGACAAAAACTAAAAAAAATCCATAGAATCTATCATTTTCATTCGTGTTACTGGTACATTGTTGATGTAATAAACTCTTTTTAATAAAATTTTAAAAAAATTTCAAAATTAAAACTTGACCCTACTTTGAAACAGGGTGAATTTTTATTTTTTGGGTGGTTATCAAATTTTGTAGTGGGATCCCATTGCTCGGAAAACCAATCCCACAACATACACTTCAGGCACAGTGTGACATTTGGTAAGTGTGACCCCGTACCCTAAATTTTGAAATTTCCCACCCAATTTTCTTTGGGTTTAGCTTTGGAAATGTCTTGTTCAACCAATCTTGAGCTTTGGAACTGGTTTGACATGAATGTTGGAGGCCATTTCAATCTGCATAAAAATTTTACACTTCGGCCATCAATCAGAATGAGGTTTCTATACAAGTTTTTGATGAAAAAAACCCATTATAGATCTTAGTGTGTAGATTCTAAATATGTAAATTATTTATATATTTGATTATTTGTTTATATTTCATTGATTTTCTACTGGAAAGGTCAACAAACCTATAGAGAAGAAGATAATTTATTATTCTAATAAATTTTTTAGTTCAAAGTTTCTTGCAAAAAGATATCACATCAATCTACAGACAATTAGACACAATTTAAAAATTAAAAATAATATTTTTAGGTCAGATTATGCTTGTCGTACATGAGACTTTAAAAATAATAATAATGGCTAATAAAAAAAAAAATTAAAAAAATTGACTAAAAAAATACAAAAAATAATTTTCATCAATCTTAACTGAGTTACATACCATTCCCCAAAATTATTTAGAGAAATAGTTTCATTTGGATCAAATTTTTCTTGTTGTACAACAACCTAGTATGGTCTTCAAATAGGGACTTTTAAAATGTGGGTTTTAGTAATGCATATTAAAAATAAACAATTATCATCTGGGTATTAAAATAAATTACATATTTGGAAAGTAGATGTTGATTACTATAACTTCTAATACAGACTTTTTTAAGATTCAATCTCTAAGTGCTTCAAATATTCATCTCAAAGAAGAGAAACTTGAAAAAATAGAAAAAATAGTTCAACTTTTTGACCAAGAAGTGGACTCAACTTATTGTTGACACCCTATAGCGACAAGAAAAAGTAATAGTATAAATAACACAATGTAGGAGGAACAAATCGATGCTTAGGTGCTACTTTACTGAGGTAAACGAATCATGATCACAACATATATCTAGACACACGAAGGGCTTGTAAACTGATTTAATGACCATTCATTCTAATTGAATCTAGAGTAAGATAATCTAGACATAAGCCAATTTATAAGTAGAATTTAAACTCATTGGTAAAATATATGACTTTCCATTCACCCATATTGAAAAAAATTTGATGCAAACCCTATGGGTAGCCCAACTGAATGAGCAACTAATCCTAGCATTCTTGAATAAATACTCAATCCTTGAGGATCATATTAACAGAATAAGGGGGACACAAAAATATATTTCCTTTTTCTTTCTTGAAATGAAAGAAAAGTAAAGAAATTTAATATCCAATGAGGATCTATGGCTTTAAGAAATAATGGAAGCATCAACATACTCATTTCATTTTTTGACGAGTTGAAAAAAATTTATGTTGTTATGAAAATGTCATTTATCATAATAAATCCTCACTATTCTCTTGCTCTGTTTTACATTTCGCTTCCCACTTTCACAACCTTATGTTATCTACTGCAGGCTGCCAAATGTTTTTGACATCTAGCCACATATTTTACAAATTCCTAAAATAATAGGAAACATTAGTGAAATAGAGACTAAAAAAATTCATATACGAGTGAATTTTTAAATAGTGAATTACCTAATGACTATGGAATCTCTTTCAACAAATCCATTTTTTCCATATCCTACACTAATTATAGTTGACGAGACTATATTTATTTAAGTTATTTTTTCAAATAGTTCACATGCCTTATTCTTAGTATGTATGTTTGATTTTTGTCTTTACACTTGCTAATTACAATCTCTTTGACATTTTGTAAAGCCCTTTTTCTACATCCATTTTGTGCATATCATGCAATTATCGTAATCTATCAGATAACATGATGCATACAATAAAAAAAATGAACTTGTGCATCAAGAAAGGAAGAGAAAAGATAAGGAATACTATACGTACCTCGAAGACATAATAGTACCCCCAAGCATGCCAAAAGAGTGGACAAGAGTCAAAATACGGGCACAAGAAAGTAGACCAAAATAAAAATAGCCAACAAGAAATGCAGATAGATGTATAATTAGAAAAATTAACTTGCATGAAAAGAACAGTGGAGAAAACACCAAGAATACTATGCCTACCATAGAGACAAAATACTATCCCATAGGCGTGTCGAAAGAATGGACCCAAATCAAAATGTCCCTCAAGAAATGAAAACAAGATGCCGCTAAGATTGTTAAATAATCCAACAATATTGTGCACGTCGTACCCAGAAGATGGGAATCCATAAGAAGATACTCAAAACATACCTGGCCAAACAAGGCAATCAATATCCTCCCACCAACCACAATGTCCTCAAAAGTGATCGAGGGAACAAAGTACACAAAGCAAAATATAGACAATATGACAATAGCATGGCGATTCTGACAAAGGTGTGATATATCTAATGAAAGATACAAAGGCATGTTGCTACAAATAACATACCCACAACCTACATGCAGAAACATTCCAAGGAGTGTGGAATAGACTTGTTCTCTTCATTAAACAATATGGACCTAGGTGAAGGACCATGCATTCTAAATGACAGCACTATTAATTCCCATTGGCAGTTGTTATTGAATTTGGCCTCCTTTCTAGAATACTTGCTATCTTTCTTGACTATTGAGTCCCATATTAAATATATGGTTGTGTATATTTATGTTTGTAGTTGATAGTTGTATTTCTTTAATATTATGGTTGTAATATTGGTGAATATGGTTGAACACCATAATGTAACCTCTCTTTCAATTTTCTATATAATGGATGTCCTTGCTCTTATTTCTCTAAGGCAATTTGGGCTTTTTCATATTTCTTTGTTTTATGATCAGCAGATCATTGACTCAGTTGCCTTCATTTGGTATCAGAGCCAAGTTGAGAAGTTTGTATTTCATTGCAGGTGATCTAGAAGAGATCAAAGAGAAAGTTAAAGATAGCAAGCTAAAGATTGGAGAGAATCTTGGAAATCAGCCACTTAAGAGGTTTTCAAGATCAAATATCAGCATATTTGATTGCAACTGGTTTATTTGCTGCAAGCTTGAGTTTTAAAGGAGAAAGGAGGTTTCTGTGTGGAGGCATTTGCAACTTGTAAGGAGGTTATTGCAAATTTTTTTTTCCCTTTCTTTCCAACTAGAAGTTAGAGAAGATTATTGAAAGTTTTTAAAAGAAAACTTGCCTTTTTACATCGATAAATTTTTCTTTTAGCTTTTATTACAGCTTCAGTTATATGCTATTCTTTCAAAAAGCTTTAAAACTCTTTTGTGGAAACAAGAGTTTTAATTAAGAAGGAAATGATATATTAGATTTTTTTGTGAGATAAAGTTTTTCTTTGTAATTTGGATAATATTTTTGTAATTAAGTGCATTATCGGTGGTAACTGACACTTATTTATCAAATAAAGTAATAAGAAAAAAAGATCTTTTTGTGTGTGGGTCCCATTTGAAGGGACGAGGAGAGTATTCATTTGTAGATATCTCTCCTAAATTTTGTGCTTAGTACTTGGGTCATTATGCATTTTTTTATGACAAATATGGCAGGCAATGTAATGTCTAATGTGTTGATTCCCGTCTTTGAAGGAGACAATTTTACATATTGGTGTACTAGAATGCAAACTCTACTCAAATCTAAGGATTTGTG
>MU226388.1:244467-309242 GCA_018584345.1 Thuja plicata
CATAATGTAACCTCTCTTTCAATTTTCTATATAATGGATGCCCTTGCTCTTATTTCTCTAAGGCAATTTGGGCTTTTGCATATTTCTTTGTTTTATGATCAGCAGATCATTGATTCAGTTGCCTTTACTAAAGAAGCTAACACAAGTAGAGGAAATTCTCATCGTAACGGTGAACCCAATAGTACAAGTAACCTAGGCATTTGGAGGATAATATAAATATCAAGGACTACTATAAGATTTACATGAGATATTAAAACCATTACCAATATTCTCTAATGAAGGATATCAGATCTTGACATCCTCATTGTAAGATAGAAACACTGCCAAATGTAGTACTATGACTGCTACATGAGAATAAGCCATGTTAGAGATGCACTTCTATACAAATTCAATTGTGACTCCTACTATGGTGATGTAATTATAGATGCTACATTTTTCTCTATCTTACCAGAGGAAAGGACAAACATCTCAGCCATGCTAAACACCAATGAAATGAAATATGACATTGTAGTACAAAATAATTAAATAGAAAATGATAACAACCAATGAGGAGGTAGTGAATCCCATACATCATCATTTATCTCCAAAATGCCAAATGGAGCCCGTGAGCTTGAAATAATAAGACACAACTTACAACTTGATGACACCAAGAAAGACACTATCAATTGGCCCAATATCGAATGTAGTCCAATAAATGAATAAAACATTTAAGAGTTGATTGAAATGGAATTTACAACTCTCTTCCCAAATGGAACACCTAAAAATATGCAATGATAACTAAGGTTGGTGTGATTCCATGAATATGCCTTGCACTTTTTATGACACCATGACAAAAGATTTGGATGGCATCCTTAGTTTTGATACTTCATCAAATCTCATGCTATGACACTGAACATTGGGTCTTGCATCTATTTTCATAAATAAAAATGTAGAAGATAATATACTAAAAACTATTGAAAACCTCCAAGTACACCTACAGGGTCTCCCTGACTCATAGCTTGTAGAGAAACTCACATTCTTCGAGTATTTGATCAGAGGAATATGACCATACTAGAATAAGCATCATTCCTAACTAACAAATTTGATCAACAAAGTAGGAACGTCGACGCTATCCTTCAAAATTAGTGTAGTGAATACGAAATGAATGGATTTAGGGAAACTCTTGGCAAGCTAATCAAAATACAATTAAGTAGGCAACACTTAAAAAATATCGTCAACAACCTTCACACTACATCATTGTACCTACAACACAGGTTCGTGATCTTCAGGGAAGAAGTTTAAAACAAAGTAGTAAAGTAGGGGTACTCAACATGTACACATATTCATTTGGCTTCCTAATGAACTAGATGTTGACAAGATTGACTAGAGCGACAACATAGAGGTTGACAGAGTAAGAGAATTCTTTGACATATGCATAGCTTCCTGAAACCCATGAGAGGAAGATGAAATAAAAAAAACAATATTTTGATCCCCTCTTAATGATTCATGCCTACTATATGTGACTGAAATATTTTATCACGAAATCAAATATAGATTATGAAAAAATTGTTAGCCGTGTCAAAAGCACACAAAGTGCAGAGAGGGAACCTGTCTATGGAAAAAGGGAAATAAAAACTAATGTTGTTGCAAATATCCATGGAAGGAAAAAAGAACATCTATGGTGACATGTAATGATAATGGAAATAAGAATGATGATTGGCTAAACATCCACCACCTACACGTGCTTGAAATTTGGAGAGCCAATATAGATATTCAACCTTTCATCTCACAAGTGCATGTCCTCAAGTACATAGCTAAGTATGTGTCAAAAGAAGAGAGAAGATCAGAGACATTCACTAACATGTTAAAAAGGATATGCATAAACCAACGTGAAGACAATCCACCAGTCACAACATATCATAAATTCATGATAGAGATAATCATAGAGTGCAATATAGGGGTACAAGAAACATGCCATATGCTACACAAATTACCACTTGTAGAATGCAACCATCCTTTCACATCACTATATATTGGGAGAAAGGCACTCCAATGAATTACAATATCATCTACCACAATAGAAATAAAGGACACATATATACGTACCTACATAAAGTAACCACCGGAATTAGAAATAGTAACATTGCTTAAATTGGCTAGATAATTTTCCTATTCAGAAAATCATAACAAATGCCACTGGAAAAGATGACTACTGGAGGCCATAGTCAACATATACCCAAAGTTCTACAACATCCCAAATGAAGACCCAGATCAATTTGAACTATTATGTTAGACGAAACTGCTCCTATACAAGCATTGTTGCCACATTGAACAAGACATAAGCCTCACAAAGGACATAATGGAGGTAAATTAGAGGTAGATGAATACTACATAGTACAATGTCTAGCACATTGAACATCTCCCCTTAATAGACACAACATCAAAATGTAAGGAAGAACAAGAGGAAAATAGTGATACCAAAAAAAATAAAAAATAAAAATCATGGAAGAGATTAATGAATAGCAGATCTTATCACAAATGGGACCAAAAAACAATACTAATATAAATAATCTTGAAATTATTGGAAGACGTGAATTCAATAACAATAATAGGTGGGATGAAAATGCAATACCACAAAAAATGCAATAGACAACAATGAGATTTATAGAAATCCAAACAATAAACATATGGACTAGAAGCATAGTGCCTAGAAGCCAAAGCCACAAACATACATTATTTGACCAAAAAGATCTATCTCTAGAGATGATTTTAAATCACAACAAATGTGGCATTCACACACTCGTATACATGATCATCTGAGGAACTTTGGGTACAAAAAAATCACACTTGATTGCTTGCATAAGATATTCTCTAAACAACAAAATGCCACAAAAAATAAACCAACTTCTCACACTTTCTCTGATGGGATTTGCTGCATTTAACATTCAAGTTAAAACTATTTGTTCAGTGTTAATAATACCAATCAAATAAATTCAACTATTTTAAGGACATTTATTAACAACATTTCAAGAAGAACTAAATTGCATAAGATACATTATCATCCATGAAATGAGTTTCATATGACCAAAGCTACTCCAAAAAATAGACAACAGGTTATACTAAGCATTCCTCAACAACCAACAACTATATTTTGGTGGTGTCTCCATAGCCTTGGTTGGTGACCTTGTACAACTACCATCTACACTGCACACACAACAATGATTCTTCTGCATGAGAAGTTTATGACAATTATCAGTCTTCAATTATTGTTATGACAACATGGATAATCAATAGCACAAAGGTAATTTTGTCGAGCACTGTACAATATATAAAATATCGAAACAATAGAGGGTGATTAGAAACTAATCATGATAGACACCCTTTCTAAAATAATGCTTGTTGAAAAATACAAGTTTGAGAAGAAAACCCACTTGTTCTCTACCAACAACCTGGTCAAGCTACACAACAAGAAGATGATAAAAGACTTAAATTAAACAATTGCACTAAGTAACAAGAATAAGGAATGGTATAAAAAAACTGAGGAATCACTCGATGCTTAGGTGCTACTTTTTTGAGGTCAATGAATCATGATCGCAACAAATATCTAGACACAAGGAGGGCTTTTAAATGGAGCACTTGGTGATGTAGTAGAAATTATTTACAACATTGATTCAAAACTGCTAGATGGGTCACTGTATGTCATGGAAGGAATACAAAACTACATATGACCACCATGGAATGAAGAAGATCCCAAAATGGTACTAATTATACATGTGTCACTGGGAAGTAGAAGACAAATGCTAATCACTATGGAATGGGAGATAACCATACACAAATTGCAAGGATTGAACCTACAAAATACAACTGTTGAAATTGGAAAAATAGAAAAGAAATGTTTGACATTTACAAATCTATTTAGGGTAAAGATCTTAGATGGATTCCAACTCCAACAAGCATTCTCCTTTGATATAAATTTGCTAAAATTTGAAACTAGCCATACACAATCCTACAAAAAAAATAAGAAGCGTAGCTATAAAACATGTCTGTCTAATATCATTGAGCAACCTTCCTGGTCAATTGATAGTGCAATTCATATCTATAAATGTGAACATTATATCCATACATTGAAAACCCATCATGTTTTTGAATTTTTTTATGACTCACTGACTGTTGCCACATGGTGTTCACATTCATGTGATTGGCAGACATTCCATGATTTCTATGCTTGGTGGATAGTCCCAACTTTTCTTCAAAATAGAACCATGTATCTTTTTGTTTAGTCCCAAAATATTCAAGTAAGAGTCTGTTAAATTAGAGTTATTTTTTGTCTTTGTACTAGTAAATAACAACATTCTTAGTTTTTCCCCATATTTGAAGATAATGGTCTCTCATTTTGATAGAATATTTGTGAAGTAGTATATATTAGCATTACGTTATTCAAAGGTGTGAGTATATAAAGATACTTTCCTCTTTGATTTCACAACTCACATATATAAACTATGGTTTTCTTATTTGATGGAATTCAAATCAATGTGCTTACCTAGAAATCAAAGGGTGATTAATATAACTACAATAAAAATGAAATCGTAGGATTTCTGTTGTTCATCTTTCGTAATATGCTTAACATTTTCTCATCTTTTTTCATTCCTTTATATAAAGAAGGATAAGATGATGAATGTGATTTGGTCCGTGTTTATGATAAGCAATGATCTTAACAAATTTCTCTATTATTATGATTCCCAATATCTTTTACTTGAAAATGTCTTAGATTATTTGGTTGATGGTGCTTAGTCTCTATCATGTTTTATTACCATGTTGTTTTTGATAGAAAAAAGTAGCAAGAGGGTGCTGGCCCATGGAACAAAGGACTAGAAGCACATTAACAGCATATTAATGGACCTGGTCAAAGCATGTATAATAGTTTAATAGCAAGACACCATAACTTGCCTCTATCAAAAACATAAGTCACAGTACTAAGCCATTGAATTAAACCAGAAAGCTTAAGACGAGCAATAGCATAAAAAGCATCAGAATTAAGCCACACAGTGAAACACAAAAATAAACAAAAATAACCAAAGTTTTGCACAGCAAAACAGGCGAACCAAGGGCCTAGCCCATCCAAAATTAACCAGCACATGTACCCCAGAGACTAGTTCATCCCACCCACCTATTTGGACAGCAGGGTCCTAGCCCACTCCTCCTGCGGAAATAGGAACAGGTCTTTGTTGTCCTCATTTACTTCCAGCTTGCTGCTCACCAACTTTTCCTACACATTAGAGAGGGTCATAGCTAAAGCATGCATAACCTTCAAGGTAAATTTGTTGGTCCTCATACAGTGGTTCATCAGGTCTTGCATGTTCTTCTTAATCTCCCCAATGTCCTTGTCTAAGTTCAAGAACCTTCTTTTAAGAGTGCCAGTTAATTTATCTTTGTTCTCCATGGCCGTGGAATGTGGGTTTTCCTTAGGTTCCTGAGTGGGGCTTGGGGCCAAGGTAGGGTTGTTGGGGATTTCCAAGGTTTGCTGGGGGTTAGGCAGAGGAGTATTTCCAGTCCTAGAGGGACTCATATAACCATCAGAGGAGCCATTCTTGAAATTAGTGGAATGGGATTCATTCTTAGATAGGGAGAGCTCTTTGGAATCCATTTACATCATCCTAATTTTACATTTCTCCTTGCTAATTCTGTTTGACCTTTTGCGACTCGAGCCACTCAAATCCACCTCCAGATTAACCTGGCTCTCCATAATTTGTCTTTTTTTGGGCCTATAGTCCGTCTCGGGGGTACTGTCATCCTCTTTCCCCTCAATGTACTCCACAAACTCAGAGACATATGACTCCTCCAGACCTTCCTTCCTACTAGGAGGGTTTTTAACACTTTTTTGCAGGTTGTGGCTTTTTTATCGGCCAACACAGGTTCCTATTTGATATTGATGGACTGGAAGGAGGAAGGGGTAGCCTTATCAACTTTGGCCATGGGCTCCTCCTAGGGAAACATCTAGATAATCAGAGGGGGTTTGGGTGGTGGGCATATAGCTTTATGAAACTAGTAGAGGCAGAGGAGGAGGCCCTGATGAAGGATAGCTCTATCAGGGTTGGCTTGAATATCAAGGACATTGTTCTCAATGGAGTGTAGGAGATAGAAGGGAATGGAAATTAAATCTTTGTTCCTAATATGATTTAGGAATGGAAAGTGGTATTTGTAAAACACAGTGAACTTACCTTCCAGTGTGAAGTACTTCATCACGATGAGACAAATTTTTGGCTAGAATTCCCGTAGCTCCTCCCTGTTGAAACACCCATTTTTTCTCCCTGGGAGCTCACCATCCTTGAATAATTGTTTGAGGCTGGTAGGGTTGATAGTCCAACTGGTCTTTTTGTATTTCCTCCCTGTCATAGGGAGCCCTATTGCCTTGGCTATGACCTCTTCATTTAGCTAGAAGTGAATGCCCCCAACTGAAACACTCCTGTTATTCCAGGATTTGATGAATTGCTTGGATATTTTCTCATGATGTCCACGTTTCATTCTTTCCATGAAACCCCAAATGCCAATTTCTTTGCAGTAGTGAGTCACCAATGCATCAGAGGTGAAATTATTGTCGATGTTATCAGGCTCAATGCAGAGAATGTTGCCTCCCATTTTGAGGGTCTACCCTTCTTGTGCCAGAATATCTTTGAGGTTTGAGAGCCGACCATTTTTGCAGGCCATAAAAAACCACTTGTAATCATAAACCCTTTTTAAGGAAGGCTTATACAAAAAACTGGTCTTGAAAATTTTGGAAACCGGGCTCCATACCACCAGATCTAATGGATCTCCAGGTGCCATTAAAAGAAATAATAGCATTAATATCAAAGATAGCCAAAAAAACATTTGATTTGGATAGCTCTTCCTCCACACATTCAAAAAGTAATGATAATTCTTTATGGGAGTTTGATTTTTCATTTTCATAATCACAAAATTCACCTGAACATGCCAGCACATGATCGAGTAAGGATCCATAATGAATAAGAAAGCCTAGCACATTTAAACTATGGTATTCATTTCTCCCATAATGAGTTGCTGAGTCATTAGAGGTAAGTCACTAATCATCCTCCAACTATTGAGTTTGATTTGTTTTAGGCCAATTGCAGCCATTGAGTCGGCGACTGAATTCCCCTCCCTGTACGTGTGGCCTATAGTCATGCACTGGAAGCTATTGATAATCTCACATATTTCCATAATGATAGGTCTAGCATGCCATCCTGCACTAGCACCCCTATTGATGGCCTCAAAAACCACTTTGGAATCCCCCTCGATTCCCAGCTGTCTGAGGTTCATTTGTTTTGTGAGTTTAATCCCCCAGAGAAGGGTCATTCCTTCCACCTGGGTGACAGTGTAGTGATTTATAGGATCAGCATAAGCCAGCAAAAAATTTCCATTGTGACCTCTTATCACTCTTCCCCCTCCATGACCAAGGTTATTAACCGCCCCATCAAAATTTAATTTGGTCCATCCTCTAGGAGGGATGGTCCATCTGGTAGTATTTCTAGCTATCCTTTTCTCATCATCAAACCTGGTGAACCCATCTAGGAGGTTCCAGTTGTTAGCAATTCTAACTTCCCAGGCAGCACGAGGGTAGGTAGGGAGCTTCCAATTAGCCATTCTAGCATTCTCACATAGGAGTTTAGTTCCTATATGGAGACAGGTCTCAGGATGGTTACTATTCTCTCTAAAAATCCTGTTGTTCCTTTCCTTCCAAATGGTCCAGCATATGTGAGGGGGAAGCATACCCCAGAGGAGTTGGAGAAGGGGGTGATTGGAAGGGGATCTCCAATTGTTAAATTGATGTACTTCTCTATCCAGGGCCCACAAGGTACCCAATTTGCTGAAGATCCCTTACCAAATTCTGGTGGCATATTCCTAGTGGATGAAGAGGTGGTTAACCATTTCTTCCTCCTTCTTACATAGGACACATCTGTTTTCCATGGAGAAGCCTCTTTTTATGAGATTATCTTGGGTCAGGACCTTACCATGCATTAGATTCCACCAGAAGAAGTTTATTTTTGGTGTGAGCTGGGGGATCCACACCCTCTTCCAATCTTTTGGGTTACTCTCCTCCTTCAGAAGTAGATTATACGCAAATTTAACAAGGAAAGTACCTACCTGGGTGGGGGCCTAGATAATAGAGTCATCATTCCCAAAAAATTTGGTATTAGTCAGGTTATCCATGAGGTCCTTGGCCAAGTGTTGTAGTTCTGGTCTGTCCCTTGTCCAATTAGGAATATCCACCCAATCTCTACCATTAATGTAGTTGGAGGCTCTATTACCCAAGTTCAGTCTGAGATAGTCCATAGGGGGTTTGAATTTGTGGCCCAGGTTAGGTTGATTTATGATCCAGTGGTCATTCCAAAATCTGATGGATCTCCCATTTCCAATTTTCTAGAAGGGTCTTACATTTACCTATGTTCGACCATAGTTTGGATCCATTGGGGAGGTCACTGTTGTGGAATATCCTCCTGTAGGGGTGTCCTTGGAGATACTTAGCTTCCATTAATCTGCACCAATCTAATTTTCTCTCTATGAGCTTCCATGCCACCTTCATAGTAAGGGCCTTATTCATCAGACCTATTTTCCTTAGGCCCAGTCCCCCCATTTTTTTTAGGAGGCATATAGTGTCCCAATTGACAAGTGAGATCCTCCTCTTTTCTTCAGACCTCACCCACAGAAATGTTCTCTAAATATTTTCCAGTTTATCGGCCATGTTGCTTTTGATTTTAAAAAAGGGAAAGGAAGTAAACAAGATCCCTTGGAGAGTGGAGGCCACCAGCTGAAGTTTGCTAGCATTGCTTAAAACCTTCCCCTTCCAACCAACCGGTTTCCTCTGAGTTCTTTCAAGGATGGAATTCCAAAAATCATGGGACACCTCTTTGACCATGAGGGGGAGGCCAAGGTAGGTATAGGGAAGCAAAGCTGCCAGACAACCAAAAATTTGAAGCGCCTTATTTTGTAACTCCACAAGGGTATTGAAGAAGAACATCTAACTCTTTTGATAGTTAATACACTGTCCAAAAGCCCAGGCATAGATTTCCAGAATTTGTTTCCATTGTTTCGCCTCAATCACTGAGGAATACCCAAAGAGGAAAGTGTCATCCACAAATTGTTCCAACACCACATGAGGGAAGGTAGAAGCTGGTTTGATGCCTTTGATTCTTTGCGTAGCGGACAACATACAAAGGTTCCTACTAAGCACATCAACCACCATAATAAAGAGGTAGGGGGAGAGATGGTCTCCCTGTCTAAGACCCTTCTTAGGAATAAAATAGCCACTAGGGGAGCCATTAACAAGAACAGAGAAGCTAAAATTTTGAGTACATTCTTGTATAATCTAGATAACCTTCTCATTAAAGCCCATTTTAGCAAGGATTTTAAGCAAAAAAGATCAGTTAACTTTGTTATAAGCTTTAGAGATATCTAGTTTAAAAGCCATGCCTGGGACTTTTATTTTGTCCATAGAATGGATGATTTCATAGGTGGCAATGGCCACATCCTTGATTTGTATACCTAACACAAAACCTTTCTGAGTGTTGCAGATAAGTTTATCAAGAAGAGGCTTGATTCTGCCAATCAGGGTTTTGGTAAGGATCTTGTAGAATGTATTGCATAGACTAATGGGCCTAAAATCCATCATAGTAGTAGGATTTTCATGCTTAGGGACCAGCACTATGTAGGTTTGGTTATGTTTTTTGAGGAGGCGTCCAGTCCTGAAGAAGTCTCTGGCAGCTCTGGTAACATTAGTCCCCACAATTTCCCAGTATTCCTGAAAAAATACCAGAGGGAAGTCATCTAATCTAGGGGCTTTGTAAGCTCCCATAGAAAATACCACCTTCTTGACATCACCATCAAAGACCCACTTCGTAAGCATGTCATTGTCACTCAGAGTAATAGCACTTTGGATATGGTCTAGGGGCTAGTTTTGGATGCTGTTTGGACATTAAGGGCCATTTTCAGAGTACAGGCCCTTAAAGTAGTTAACCATAGCCTGGTTGATTTTATCCTTTTCCTTGACTTCGTTCCCTCCTTCATCGATAAGAGAAGAGATAGTATTTCTTCTTTTATGGATGCTGACAGACCTATGGAAGAAGGCAGTGTTTCTGTCCCCTTCAGCAAGCCACTGGATTCTAGATCTCTGCTTCCAGTAGATTTCTTCTTTTTTAAGGGTTTCCTACCACTTGTGCTTGGTCAATTCCTCCTCCACCTGAATCTAGGGTGGGTAGCTTCCAGACGCCAGTTGGGCTTGAAGAGAGTCTAAGGTTTTAGAGAGATCCAATTTCTCTTTGTGGAAGTCTCTAAAGTTGTGTTTGCTCCACCCCTTAACCTCCCTTCTGATGATTTCAAGATTTTGGGCTATTCTGTACATAGCAGTACCCCTGATATTGGTCTTCCACCAAAATTTCACTTTATCTATGAAAGAAGGGTGAGAGCACCACATAATTTCAAATCTGAAGGGCGTCAGGCTGGCCTTAGGAGTGTCAAGCCAGCATAGCAAGAGGGGGTTATGATCAGAAGTAGTTCTAGTGAGGGAAGACAAGGAATAATTCATGCAAAGGTTCCATGAAGAGGTGGCCAGGACCCAATCAAGCCTCACCTGGATTAGGTGGGCGCCCTTTCTATTATTAGACCAAGTGAAGGGGTTTCCCTTTAGCATGATGTCCAAAAGACCAGTTGAAGATATAAAATCAGCTAGCTCCCCCATGCTATCTGAGAAATCCATAAGGCCACCACACTTTTCTAAAGGATAAAGGGGGGTGTTGAAGTTCCCTGCCAGAAGGAAGTTCGCTGAACTATCCTGATTTAGCCAATGGCCAAGATCAATCCACAGGGAAGCTCTACCATACCTAGTGTTAGGTGCATAGATATTGAAGGTAGTCCATTCAGTTCCATTCTTCCTGAAGGTGACAGTAAGAAAATTAGGGGAAGAAGCAGCCAGCTGACTTGTTATTCTGTTGGGGTTCCAAATCATAGCAATACCACCAGACGCACCCGCAGCTTTTGAGTAAAGGAAAGCAGCCCCCAGCCAAAGATAAGGCACCAAGGTAGTGAAATTAGTAGCAGACATCTTAACCTCTTGCAAGAGTAGGACATCCAGCATGAGATCAAAGATGTAGTGTTTGACAACATTTTGTTTCAGGGAGCTGTTCAAACCCCTCACATTCCAAGAGAGACAATTCATCTTTTATTTTTAAAACTAGATTATAGGGTTTGCTGCCTACCTACTGCAACATCCCTTGTGGACCCTCTCAATCTCCTTGCCCATTCTAAAGGCCTTTCTCTGGGTGTT
Source organism: Thuja plicata (assembly GCA_018584345.1). Taxonomy (NCBI): domain Eukaryota; kingdom Viridiplantae; phylum Streptophyta; class Pinopsida; order Cupressales; family Cupressaceae; genus Thuja; species Thuja plicata. Next base: position 255,761 of record MU226388.1, read on the forward strand.
TCCATACCCACTTTGGCCTTTTTGGAATTTTTTTTCTTTTTCTGTGTTTTCCATTACCCGTCCTCATCCTCCGAACCATCTAAGGAGCTGGAGGGGTTCTTCTTCACAACCTTTGGGGGGGTTTAGCAGGCTGGTTTGGGGCTTTTAACTCAAGAGCAATCACAATGGTAGGCTATTCCTCCTTAGTAGGATTAGTCCTCCTCCCCTTAGGGGGGGCATCATGGGGGATGTTACTGGTGTCGTCAAAGGCTGGGGACCAGGTTCCTTTGGAGATAGAACAGGAGTAGAGCACCCCATATCTAACTCCTGGATGGGGATGATCTCACCTTCCTCAGGTTCCAGATCCTTTGAGTCCATTTTAGTAGCCACCGAGGGTGGCCTCAACTCTAGCTTTTCCTCTTCACCTAAGGATGGAGGAACCTCAGCAATCCCTTTGGGGGGAACCTCAGTAATTTCTTTGTTCTTGTTCCTTTTTTTTTTTTTTTTCTCCCAACTTGGGGTACTTGCAAGTATCAATAGTGTGGCCTCTGCTATCATAGTTCTAGAAGAAAAGGGTAGCATTTTCATACACCAGTGCTTGGGTCCATTTACCCAGTTTAGCTTTCAAAATAACAAAGTTGGGTAGGATTTTATTCATCGAGACATTCACATAGAATCTAGCAAACACCAACCTGGACTTAGAGCGGGTCACCTGGTCCGCTATGATGAAAGAACCAAAGGAGTCACATATCCATCAGAAGAATTCCTCATCCTAATATTCAAGTGGGAGGCTAGGGAGATGGACCCAAATCGGAGCCATTCTAGTTAGATCCATCAGCGGATTAAATCCAGGTTTCCATTTTGCAAGGGCAGGGAAGTGCTTCCTATAAACCCATGAGCCCAACAGCACACTGGACAAGTCCTCAAGAGTGGTAAACTTAAATAGGAAGAGTCCTCCCAACATAGTAGAAATCAGGACAAAACACTTGATCTTCCACTGGTTAGACACCCATTTCCTAACCATTTATATGGTAGGTCAAAAGTTGAAGAATCAACCAACCAGCGCTAGTTGAAATTCAGCCATTGTGCGATTCACCACTGAGTCTGGGAGTGATAGCTTAGCCTTCCTTAGTCTGAATTAAATTTACCAGAAGATCCACCAAAGATTGTTGAGCTTCTCCAACAAGGGTTCCTTTCCATTTTGGTTTAGGAGATAACTGGGAATCAGTTGATGAGGACGCTTTTTGAGATTCCTCCGTTGACTCAAGTGTTGGGATCATAACAGAGGGAATCTAGGGTCCATCAGGACTAGGAGGTGGGTCAGCATGGGGGGCAGTCTTGCCCCCAGGGGAGGTAGGCATGGGAGTCTGCAGTTTGAATTTCAAGCTTGAGGAGGAAAGTTGTAGAGCGGGAAAGTTGCAGAGCAGGAAAGTTTTACCATGTTGTTAGGATCTTGTTGTGATCATATTTTAATTAGAAATTTTTTTCTATTATTTGGTTTTTTTCATAATGGTACTTTATTTTTATTTTTTAAATTAGGGTTTCTCAAACATTACAAATTCTGTAATAGGGTTGTTGATATGTTCTTTAATATTTGGCTTTCTACATTAGGCTTTTTCAAATATTGTTATTTATATATTACATGTTGACTTCTCTTTTTAAATTTGTCCTTGATTTCAAAACTATTTCTTGGTTTCACATCTTGGTGATTAGTATTGACATATGAAATTAGCATTCTTGATCATGACTTTGGCACTCTTGTCATATTGATATTTGGCATACTTAGTTTTAGAATTTAGTATCTTGTTTAGTGATAGCATTGTGATGTTAGCTTTTTTTTTTTTTTATGGTACCTAATATTTTGGCCCAATGTATAGATGAAGAGACATCTTGATTACATGGTTATGGTTCACTATTTTAGGTGATTTCATTCTATTATGTTTTTACACTATATTTTTTCTTGGTTCTATGGTGACATATATAGGTGATTATTTATAGATTAAGAGTAATATACATTTGATATATTGCACATCTTATTGATATCAAAGTGCATTTGAGTTGGCACTTAAGTCCACTTTGATATATAATTATTGGGCTCTATACAATGTATTAACATCTACTTAGATTGTCGATAACGAGTACATTTGATAGTGCTTCAATATGAGGTTTCAGGTTTAATTTGAGCATATTTTTCTTAGCTTTGATAGTGAAGTATTATCCTTGGCATCGATGACTATATTATTTTTATGTTGGCAATGACAGTCTTGATGACATGTACAATATTATATCTCACATGGATGTGAGTAGACATGGAAAACATTATAACTCACATGGATGTGAGTAGAAATTGATTTGGCACACACATATTGTTAATAACTTATCTTCACGCTTTCCAGCTTCTAAATATTAGATTAGGTTTTCTTTAGTATTAGTTTATTTATTTTTTGTTCCAACGGTTTTGTATAATAGTTTATAATTGTTATTGCCATCTCTTTTATAAATGTATTTTGTTGTTCTTGAATATGTAAGTTTTCCATGGGAAATAATAAATACTTTCCAGTTTTCAAATATTTCTATTTTGACTTCAATCTTGGGCCAACATTGGTATCAGAGCATTGGAATAAATCTGTGCCAAACTTCTGAAGATGCATTTTTAAAGAAAAAAACAAAAACCAATTCAGGTGAAATCAATTCATTTTTTAAGAAAGATTTCTTCAACTTGATTTCTTTGCTAAAATTTGGCAAGATAATTTCAACAGTTATTTAAATTTGAAATTTGTGTAAATTGTATTTTTATTTTTGGATTCACAATGCAATCGATTGTTTCATTGATTGGGGAAACATTATCTGGAAAATATAATTGGATAGAATGGCACAGAAAAGTAGAGAATACTCTTATCTTAAATTATTTATGGCTCAAAATATGTGATGGAAAAACTCAACCTATAGAACCAAATGATGCTAAAGAAAAAGAAATGTGGCCATATAAAAATTCAAAATCTTTGGCTTTGATTAGGGTGTCTGTTAATGGAGAAGTGTATCGACATATACAGGGATGCACATTTTCTTGGGATGCCCTTGATAAATTAAAAAAATTATTTGATTCTCATTCAGAATTAGAGTTTATTAAGTTACATTTAAAACTATTTAATCTTGAGTTAAAAAATGGTGATGTTATGAGTCTAGCTTGTGAAATTAGACTGATAAAACCAGATGTTGATGTTTCTGGTGGGAAAGTTGATATATATCTCACAGATTTTACTAAAGCACTTCTTCCAACATATTCCACATATCTAGTGTCTCTTCAAGAAAGAAACCAATTGAAAACTATTACTTTTGATCTATTGGGTGAAAAGTTAGCAGAGCGTGAGAAAGAATTTGGAAGAAAAATAGATAATGGAAATGAAAATGTGTGTCTTTCTCATCAAGAAAAACCTTAAAACAAAATCTCTTCAAGAGGTGGTTATAGTGATAAAGGAAAAGGTAGAGGTCAATGGAAGAAAAATGATAATCAAAATGATAGACAATTCTTACATTGTAAAAGATGTGGTAGAAAAGGTAGTCATGAAGCATATGAATGCAAGCTCCCTTTGGATAAGATAGAAAGTTTTAAAGAAAACTCTTTTAATAAAAAGGATAAAACCAAAGTTTCTAATGATGATAAACCTTCTGATGATAAAAACTTTAGGAGTAGCTCAATTTTCTTGTGATAGTGATGGTGATCAATATGTGCTTGCTATTTCAGAATGTGCATCTAAATCCTCATGGTATGATTCTTGGATTTTAGATACTAGAGCCAGACAACATATGACATTCTGACGTGATTTATTTGAAGAACTTTATGAAAGTGATTGTGGTCCAATTTATTTAGCAAATAAATCATGTCTCAAACTTGTTGGGGAAGTATTTGACTTAAGTTGTCTAATCTTCCTGATTTTGTGCTTCATGATGTTTTATTTATTCTTCAATTGCATTGTAATTTATTATCATTAATAATTAATCAACAACAAGGGTACTCTATTCTATTAAAAGATGGCCAAGTTTTTATAGGAAAGCAATCTAATAATCAAGTTGTATTGACGGGATGCGAGGAAGGAAGATTATTAAAATTAAATGGCACTTCTGCTCTTTCTAAAAAATTTGCATATCTTACTGAGGAAGGTAGTCTATCTACTAGTATGTTATGGCATGCAAGATTTGGGCATATTTTCTATGATAAAATTCATAACATGAAAAATAATGGTGTTGATGGTTTGCCTATTTTGCCAAAATGAGTTGAAAAATGTGAAGCATGTTTTCTTGCAAAGAAACATAGAAATTCTTTCCCGTAGTCCACTTGGAGAGCACAAAGAAAATTACAGCTTATCCATTCTGATTGATGTGGGCCTTTACTAGTAACTTCTATTGTAGGATATCAGTATTTTATGTTGTTCATTCATGATTACATTCGCATGACTTGGATTTATTTCTTGCAGAAAAAATCAGAATCTTTTGGAACTTTTAAAATATTTCATTTTATGCTTGAAAACCAAGCTCAGTCTCAAATTGGTACTCTTCAAAGAGACAAACATGGGGAATTTTTTTCTCTAGTTTTTTAAGATTATCTAGGCTAAAATAGGATTCAACATCATCTCACTGTACCAGGTACTCCTCAACAAAATGGATTTTTCTAACGAATGAATAGAACCATCATGAATATGGTTAGAGAAATGTTATATTTTAAAGGAATCAATTTGCATTTTTGGGCTGAAGCATCAAGAACTGCAATCTATCTTTGAAATAGATCTACATCATCTTTACTTCATGAAGAATTTCCATATGAAGTTTGTTTTGGGTATCCTCCTTCCACTAAACATCTTCAAATATTTGGGTCCACTTGCTATGCTTTAATTCCAAAGGACAAAAGAAGTAAGTTGCATCATCACAGTTTTAAATGTATTTTTCTTGGATATTGTGAATCCTCCAAAGAATATAGGGTGTATGATGAATGTAACAAGAAATTTATCATTACACATGATGTTGTATTTTTTGAAACTTCTAAAAGTGTTGAAAATATTGAATGTCCATTATAAAAGCTTGATAAACTTTAAAAATCTTCTCCTTGGATAGAAGATTCACGTGATGGGGGGAACCCAACTTATTTAATGTCTCCTTTAATGGATTCACATATGGAATCTATACCTCAAACTTTCCTCACTCAAGATGATTCATCTGTGAATGGGCAAGAAGAAACTCCCTCAAATAATGAGCTTGAAATTTCAGACCCATTGGCCACTACTGAATCCTCTTTTATGCAATCAAAATCTTCTCATAAGTGGGCCAAACAAGTCCAATAGACTTTGAAAGATTTAAGACCTGATGAAATAGGTAAAATAGATACAATAAGTTCTTACAAAGCAAGGCTACAGGCTCAATCCAATGTTGTAGATAACCTACAGTCTATTGATGAACTCAATCTCATAAGTGACCTTGAGCCAACTTCCTATAATGAAGCTAAAAACATATGATACACTTTTAAAAAATGGCACATGGGAGTTGATTGATCTACCACTTGGTTGTAAGCCTATTGGCTGCAAGTGGATTTGAATAAATAAATATAAAGCAGATGGTACACTTGAAAAAAACAAAGCTTGACTTGTTGCTAAAGGATATGCTCAAAAAGAGGGCATAGATTTTAATGAAATGTTTGCACCTACAACAAAATGGACCACCATTCACACTTTGTTAAGCATTGCATCTCAAAATGGGTTGAAAATTCACCAAATGGATGTCAAAACCGCATTCTTAAATGGTGATCTTAAAGAAATAGTCTATATGACTCAACCTGAAGGGTATGCAATCTTGAATTTTAATTTCAAGCATTTTGAATTTGATGATGCAACACTTTTTGCTAGAAATATTGATAACATTACTATCTATCTTGTTGTTTATGTGGATGATTTATGTATCATGGCACTGATGAGCCTAATATTTAAGATGTGAAAGAATAATTGAAGCAAGGTTTTGATATGACTAATTTGGGTCATCTTCATTACTATTTAGGTATTGACATTATTCAAAAACCTCATTATATTTTTATTACTCAACAAAAATATATTGGTGATCTTTTTCATAAGTTTGGCATGGATGACTCCTTAGCATTGGTTGATGCCACTATATATAGGAAACTTGTTGGCAGTTTGATCTATGCTACAACTACTCGTCCATATATTAATTTTTTTGTTCGAGTTTTTTCAAGGTTTATGCAACAACCTAAACAAAATCATAGGTTTTCTGCTAAAAAAGTTCAAGGAAATAAACACTATGGGCTGAAATATTCTAGGACAAAAGAGTTTTCTTTGCTTTGCTATTTCCATAGAAGGGAAATCTACATCTGGGTTTTTCATGCATCTTCGGTCTACTGCAATCTCTTGGAAATCTAAAAAACAATCTGTCCTAACTATCTCCTCTTCTGAAGCTGAATATATGGCAGCCTCTGAAGTAATTCAGGAAATTTTATGGCTTAGAAGGATTCTTGAAGACTTGCAGACACCATAGGTTTCATCAACCCCACTGTTCATTGATAATCAATCTTCTATCAAAATGGCTAAAAATCCAGTCTTACATGATCGAACCAAACACATCAACACAAAGTTTCATTTGATTAGACATCATGTAAAAGATAGCAATATACACCTCTAATATTGTCCAATTGCAAATCAGCCGGCAGATATTTTTACCAAGGCTTTGGTCAAAGTAAAATTTGAACAGTTTAGAGGAATTCCTGGCTTAGCTCCTTCATATTAATTGGGGGATGTTAAAAACTTATCTTCAAGCTTTGTAACTTCTAAATATTAGATTAGGTTTTCAAATAATAAATACTTGACAGTTTTCAAATATTTCTATTTTGACTTCAATCTTGGGAAAACACATATAATATCATTTTGTCCATTGTAAATGGATTTTAAAATGATTGTATTATGAATTACGGAATTCATTATGTCTTGGGGCTTGAAAGAAATAATTTAGGGTAAACAAAGGTTCATTTTATTTTGTAGTTATAATATCAAATCCTAGCACCTCCAAGATGAGATTACAGCTACAATTTGAGAGTGATCTAGATGGTATTCACTCTTGGTCTTCAGATATGCCAGATTATGAAGGGTTGTTATTTGGTTGGTGGACTTTCCACAAGCTGGAAGAAGAGGTAATGTCAGATTTTATGGGATTTTGTTTGCAGTTTGAACCTCCATAATAGAGGTAATATCTATACATTACTTTGGTCTTTTGAGGGTAAATTTGGTAAATCGAAAAGTTTACATTGGTTATTTTTTAAACAAATTTCTTTTACTTTATTGTCTAATGAAAAATAATGAAGTTACAGAGTAAAAATAAAAGGAGAATTACTTCATTTCTGATTTTTTTTTTCAGTTGTGAAAAGAATTAATTTTCTTTATTCTTGTTTTTGAAAAAGGAAACATATAGAAATTGTAGTTGAAAAAGAAATGTGGTTTTATCTCTAACTGTAATTTTGTATTTGTTTGTGGAAACCCTAACTCGAGTGTTTCTTCTGAACTCAAGTTTTACAATTTTGTTCAAAGGTTTCATTTTTAATTGCTCTATAAATTAGTGACTTTAAGTCATTGGTCTACGGAAATGAAAAAGAGAGAATAGAGAAATACTGAGGCTTTATTGTTCTATTTCAAAAACTGTAAAAGTTTGAAAAAGACTTTGTTGTTGTTGGTTTTTACAACAGATAATTCTATTTTAGTTGAGAGAGATTTTGTGGTACTATTATATACAATACATATTATAATTGGCAATATTGAAAATCATATATACTTTTGTACTCATTGATGATTTTAGGACTACAAGTTTGATGCATTTGTATGGTCATTACTGACTACAAACTTAGACAGTGACTTTATTATTTGAGAGCTTGGTGCTCCTATGAAGTTAGTATTTCAGAAAAAGTATTGAGATGTTGGTCCACCATTATTATAGATTTGGTGCTCTTTTATTAATGAAAAGGAAATTTTAGTGAGTGATTTTTTATACCCCATAATAGATTTTCCACTATGGAAATTTTTTTGTTATGTGATGTTATTTGTCTCTCATTTTGTTGCATGTTAGTGTGTTCATTCAGTCAATAATCTGATACTTTTAAGCCTATTCAAGACAAGTTTCATATTTCATAGTGTTCAAATCTGTCGTGCAAAGTTGAATTGTTCAAATATGAAAAATTGAATTGTTTAAATCTAATTATAAAAGTCTTTCATAAAGAATTTCAAAACTTGCATTGTTCAAAGTTGAAGTTCTATTTCAAAAGAATAAACAAGATTATTCATACATTAATGGAACCATGTTACATGGTTGTTTTAATATGAGGTGTTAATGATATTCATGTTGGAAGTGGAAAGAGTCTTAGAGGGGGGGTTGAATCAGACTTATTAAGTTTTCACCTTTTTAACAAGTTGAACAGACTTTTAAACAAATTTAACAGCAACTGAATCAAATAGATTTTCAAGAGGGAAGAATCAAAAATAGACTAATAACACAACCATAAGAATGAGAAAACACACCAAATTTTGTGTTGAGTGGAAAACCCTCCGAAATCAAATCGATTTCGTCATAGGATAAAAAAACCACTCCAATATAAAAATCTTTCACTATTCACCAAAACTTTACAATGTCTTTTGCAGCTACAACTGCCAGGGCTACAACCTTGATTTCTCACAATGTTTTAGACAATATTGAAGTTATCAACTACGTAAATGTATGTAATGAATATACATATCACATAGACTGAAACTATAAAATATTTCTCTTAATCTGCCAAAAACATCAATACAATATCAGATGTACCTGTGTGTGTCTACAATGCTTTCTTCTGCTTCTTGTTTACACACAAACACATATATCTCATATTTATAAAGAAGTTTTACAAAATAATTCATGTAATCTTTGATCTATTTCAAGAAGAACCAATTGAAAAGAATAATCGTGAATAACCATATTTTTGTTTGTATATGAAAACAAACCCTTAATCATGCTGAGTCATGGAATCAAACTGGATATCAAATAACCATGATGAAATCTGCACACCAGTCAAGGGTTCCAACTAAAGCCTTAACCAAGAGTCATCAAGAATATGCCATGAATTAATGAAACCAGAAATGCCAATATCATCACTGTCTGTTCAAAAGATATAACTGATTTTAAAAGTAGAATTAACAGAAATATTTATGCCTACCCGTAAAGGGTGTAAATCAAATAACCTTGCCATGTCAAATTAAAACATGTGTGTCATGTTTAAAACAAGAAAAAAAATCACTGTACAACTATGCAACCATTTATCCCATACCCTTGTTAGGACTTACAAAACAACCTTAAAAATACTGTAATGCAATGATGTATCAAAATATCCAACCGTTTTCATTTTCAAAAATAAACTATGTGAATGAAAAGAAACTAAACAAAAAAAACTTCCATCCTTTCATAACTGCCCATGAACCACTTTTGAAAAGTATATAACCAAAATAGAAAAAACTCATTTGCCTTTTGTGAAACAAAAACTCTTCTGTAAGTTGTGAGAGCGATATCCCTCTGCAGAGAAAATGAAAGCCAGAAATGATGTTGTTAAAATACCAACCAAGAAAACCTTTTAAGAATTCAGCCCTATGTGCACTGCAAACCATGTCATGGAGCTACAACCAAGTCAAAAAAAAATAGATTAACTGAAATGAGAACAATGCCAATGTTGCCTCCAAGTTTTTCTCAACTAGAAAATGATAGAGTTTGATGTCTGCTCATAAAATGCCCTAAACAAATGACAATAATGTGTTTTGACATTCAAGAAATAGAAGATCACACGATGTTAACTATGGTAATATCATATAACTACAGTGAAGTCAAAAGCACCACGTGTATGGATAAATCATTAGAATCATTAACCTTACTCAACCCACCGATGTTAATGAAATGACATCATCCAAATGCAATGTCACTGTCGTGCAAGGAATAAATATAATAATGCCCAGTTTTAAATCAAACCTCCGTTAATATGACAACATCAATAAACACGTCATGAAGGAAAAATATCAACAAACTCCCCCTTTGTCCTTGATGGCAAACACAATTATATACATCAAGTGATCAAAGAGAACATAACCTAAAAAAACATCTGAAGCATAATCTGAAACTAGAAACACAATGTACTGAAGCACAATCTGAAACTGGAAACACAAATTCTCCCCCTTTTTTTAGCAAGGACAAATACTGCTAATAAATGAGACTATAGGTAGTAGAAGAAACCTACACAACAACTCCCCCATAAGAGAAAAATCAAGACAAGAGAGATTGAGAGTAAACTCCCAGCCGAGAATGAAATTTCTCAAAGGCATCTTTGGACAAAGGTTTAGTAAAGAGATCAGCCACTTGAGCGTGAGTGGGAACATAAATCAATTTGAATTCATTCTCAAGAACTTTATCATGGAGAAATAGAAGTTTAATGGAAACATGCTTGGTATGAGAATGTTGAACAGGATTCTTTCTCAACTAAATGGCACTAGTGTTATCACATAAAGTAGAGATAGGTTTAGGAACCTAAATACCGAGATCTAAAATTTGGTAAGACATCCACATTAACTGAGTGCAGCAAGCAGTGGTAGAAACATATTTGGACTCATAAGTAGACAAGGTGACGTAATCTTGTTTCTTTCTATGCCAGGAAAGTAAACGGTCTCCAAGAAAGAAGGCAGCACCACTGCTGCTTTTTTTTGTCATTTGTACAACCACCCCAATCTGCATCTATATAACCAAGCAAAGTAAAATCAGAATCATGCGGATACCAAAGAATAAAATCAAGAGTACCCTAGATGTACTTAAAGATCCGTTTAACTGCAATAAGATGAGAGTGTTTTGGAGTAGATTGGTACCGAGACACCATATAAACAGCCTGGATAAGATCTAGTCTAGAAGCTGTTAAATAAAGCAAACTACCAATCATAGTCCTATATTCTGTTTGACTGACATCAGGAGATTCATCATTTTTTACCAATTTACAGCTTGTTTCCATGGGAGTGCTAACTGGTTTACAGTCAGCCATATTAAACTTTTCAACATTTCCTTTGCATTTTTTTTTGTGAAATGAATAACCCATTTGAAAGTTGAGATATTTGCAGCCCCAAAAAGATTTTTAGTTCTTCTAATAAAGACATTTCTAGCTTAGATTCCATAATATCAGAAAATTGCTTGGACATATTATCATTAGTAGACCCAAAAATAATGTCATCCACATAGATTTCAACTGCAATAATTTCACCATTTACCACTTTTGTGTAGAGTGTTCTATCTACACTACCACAAACAAAGCCATTTGTAAGAAGATGTTTATCGAGTCAAGAATACCAAGCCCTAGGGGCTTGTTTTAATCCATACAGTGCCTTTTTTAGCCTATAAACATAATTAGGACATTTTGTAGATACAAAACCTTCCAGCTGTTCCATATACACTTCTTCTTCTAGATATCCATTTAAGAAAGTTTTTTTTACATCCATCTGATAAACAGTATATTTCTTATAACTAGCATATGATAAAAAGATCCTAATGGACTCTGTTCTTTCTATGGGAGAAAATTTTTTGCCAAAATTTATTCCCTCTTGTTCAGCATAACCTTTACATACAAATCTGGCTTTATTCCTTATAACTTTACCATTCTCATCAAGTTTATTTCGAAAGACCAATTTCCGACCTATGACATTTTTGTCATCAAGTCTTGGTACTAGTTGCCATGTTTTATTTTTCTCTATCTGATTTATTTCATCCTGCATAGCATGTAACTAGCTAGAGTCTTGTAGAGCTTATGTCACTATTTTGGGTTCAAATTGTGATAGTAAACAGAAATTTTTAGCTATATGCACATTTTTACTAGATTTTGCTTTTCTTCTTGTCAAAATACCATCATCAATATCTCCTATAACTAAGGATTCTAGATGTCTTTTGGACATAATTCTAGAAGGTGTTCTTTGAGTCAATTTAGGAATAGACACATTTTCTTGCTCATTACAAGGTGATGTTTCTGAACCTGATACCTCATTAGTATGTAGATTGTTTGTTCGTAAATTAACACCTATGATATGTTCTTCCTGATCATCTCTCTTATGGTTATAGGACATAGTAATTTCATCAAATACCACATTAATAGCTTCCAAAATTTTTTTCAATATGTTATTATAACATGTGAAAGCTTTACTATGTGTGGAATAGCCCAAAAAGATACCTTCATCAGACTTAAAACTAAAAATTTCTAAATCATCATTCTTACTTCTGAACCATTTTCAACCAAAAACTCTAAAGTGTTTAACATTTGTAGTCTTACCATACCATACTTCATATGGTGTGTGAGATGTTTTGATTCTTATTTGAGCCCTGTTGAGAATATAGGTAGCAGTATGAAAAGCTTCTTTCCAAAACTTATCTGGTAATTTTGCTTCATTTAAAATTGTCCTTGCCATCTCCTTCATAGTTTGGTTTTTTCTTTCCACCAGACCATTTTGTTGCGATGTACGTGTTGTTGAGTATTGTCGATTTATAGCATGTCTTTCACAATATTTAATAAATTCTTGACAGGTGAAATCTCCACCTCGATCTGACCTAAGAAATTTCAACTTTAAATCTGTTTCTCTTTCTACCATTTTTCTAAAAATTTTGAAACGATCAAAAGCCTCTGACTTATGTTTTAAAAAATTAACCTAGGTCATTCTGGAATAGTCATCCACAAATAACATAAAGTATTTTTCATCGTTAATAGACTGAGTCTTAGTTGGTCCACATAAATTAGTATGAACTAGTTCCAAAGGCATTGTGGAAAGATACTCTTTTGTTTTAAAGGAAGACTTAGTTTGTTTTCCTTTTACACATTCTTCACAGATATTAGCTTGTTTACTAAGTAGAGGAAAACCTCTAACCTTTTTGTTCTTTCTTACCCTAACAAGATTATCAAAATTTACATGCCCTAACCTTTTATGCCACAGCCAATTTTCTTCAACTTGAGTCATAAGACAGGTGTTAATTAAAGATGTTTCCTGAATCTTTGAATCAATTAAACTGTAAATATTTCCACCTATTCTCAACCCACTTTCTATAACATTTCCTCTAGTGTTTTTGATAGAACAAACTTGAGCATTGAATGAAATGGAGTAGCCATTGTCACATATTTGACTAACACTCAATAGATTATATCTTTGGCCTTCAACATAGTAAACATCATGTATAGGATTTTCTTTGTTTAAACAAATTGTACCTCAATCAGGGATATAGTCACTAGTATTATCTCCATACTTGACAAAACCTCCATTAAAGTTTTCAAGAGTAATAAATTTTGTTTTATTCCCTGTCATATGATGGGAACATCCACAATCCAGAACCCATGTGGCAGATTTATGAGCAAACAAGGCAGTTTCTACAACAAGAGATTCCTCTGTATGAACATGTTTAGGTTTCCATACCCTTTTAGGTTTCAAATTCATCCTACATTGATTAGAAAAGTTACCATAGAAGAAGCATTTAAAACATATGATTGCCTTTTTAGTACCATGCAAGGATCTCGAAGTAGTTTGTCTACGGCTGTTAGCTTTATGACCGAAAGCATTACAATTGTAATAGTACCCTTTGAAAGCATAAGAGAAAACTAGTTTTGATGATTCACCTTGTATAAAATTGTGTTTTGTGTTCAACTGGTCAATGATATTTTCATTGAGAACAACCTTCTTTCTTTATCCTTTATCTCAGACTTTTGTTCTTTAATGAGCTGATTTGCAGTATTTAAATAAGTTTGTAACTCTACACTATTTTTCTCATATGAGACAATCAATCCTTTTAACCTCTTGATTTCTTGAAGAGAACAAAGCAATTGTGCTTCAAGATTTATATCTTCATCTAAATCAGATGAAGATTTTGTATTAACTTCATCGGTGTTATTTATAATTTCAGCCATGAACAAGGTTTCACCTTCTTCTCCTGAATCTGAATCATTTTTAGATTCTTCTTTTGCCAAAAGACTCTTCTTTTTGAAATTTTTGAATCATTTATTTTGATTTTATGGTTTTTTGATTAATTATTTTTCAGATTTATCAGACTCATCATTTTGAACATCATTAGGAAACCATGCAACAAAGTGTCCTAGCTGTCCACAGTTGAAACACTTGGGTTTTCCATGATATTTCTTTTTAATCTTTTTGACTAACAATGCTTCAAGAGCATCTGTTATGTCAGAATCACTATCATCAAGTTTTTCAGCCTTAAAGTTTATTTCTTTTAAAGAATAACTTATATTATTATTATTTTTTATCCTCATTTCATAGGCTGTCAGCGTTCCTTGAATCTGATGTAGGGTCATTTTAGAAAAAAAAATTCTTTTCTTCAAGAGCAGAGATTTTAGTATCAAACTTAGGTAGGACAGACCTAATGACTTTTGACACAACATAGTTTTCAGCAATATCTTCTCCTAGACCTCTTCTAGCATTTACTAATTCATCTACTCTTAAAAAATATGCAGCAATATTTTCATATTCACGCATTTTCAACTCATAAAATTGAGTTTTTAAAGTTACCAATTTTGACTCTTTGACTTTTTCATCACCTTGATATATAGTTTCTAGTTTGACCCAAATATCATTGGTTGATTGATGATACATAACTTTGACAAAAACATCTTTTGTCAAACCATAGAGAATAGCAAATTTAGCCCTTTTGTCAAGTTCATATTTGGTTTTCTCATCAACATTAGTAGGTATAGTTTTTGGAACAGTATAATTTGACATTACAACTTCTCACATACGAACATCTAATGAGTTGATAAAAGATTCCATCATGAATTTCCAAAAAACATAATCTGTACCATCAAACAGTGGGGCTTGAGTGAGAGAAGCACCTTCAGCCTGTGCCATGATGACTCCCAAAAAAAATATATCCCAGAGTAATTCTTATAGGCAGACCTAAAAAGGAACCCTAGCTCTGATACCACTTGTTGGAAGTGGAAAGAGTCTGAGAGGGGGGAGGGGGGTGAATCAAACTTATTAAGTTTTCACCTTTTTAACAAGTTTAACAAACTTTTAAACAAATTTAACACCAACTGAGTCAAATAGATTTTCAAGAGGGCGAAATCAAAAATAGAATAATAACAGAACCATAAGAATGAGACAACACACCAGATTTTGTGTCGAGTGGAAAAACCCTCTAAAATCAAATCGATTTCGTCATAGGATAAAAAAACCACTCCAATATGAAAATCTTTCACTATTCACCAAAACTTTACAGTGTCTTTTGCAGATACAACTGTCAAGGCTACAACCCTACTTGTTCACAATGTTTTAGCCAATATTCAAGTTATCAACTACGTAAATGCATGTAATGAAAATACACATCACATGAACTGATACTATAAAATATTTCTCTCAATCTGCCAAAAACTTCAATACAATATCAGATGTACCTGTGTGTGTCTATAATGCTTTCTTTCACTTCTTGTTTACACACAGACATATATATCTCATATTTATAAAGAACTTTTACAAAATAATTCATGAAATCTTTGATCTTTTTTAAGAACCAACTAAATAGAATAACCGTGAATAACCATATTTTGGTTTGTATATGAAAATAAACCCTTAATCATGCTAAGTCATAGAATCAAACTAGATATCAAATAACCATGATGAAATCTACAGACCCGTCAAGGGTTACAACTAAAGCCTCAACCAAATGTCATCAAGAATATGCCATGAATTAATGAAACCAGAAACCCCAATATCATCACTATCTGTTCACAAGATATAACTGATTTTAAAAGTAGAATCAACAGAAATATTTATGCCTACCCGTAAAGGGTGTAAATCAAATAATCTCTCAATGTCAGATTAAAACACGTGTGCCATGTTGAAAACAAGAAAAAAAACTCACTGTACAACTATGCAACCATTTATCCCATGCCCTTGTTAGGACTTAACAAAACAGCCTTAAAAATACTGTAATGCAATGATGTATCAAAATATCCAACCGTTTTCATTTTAAAAAATAAACTATGTGAATGAAAAGAAACTAAACAAAAAACACTTCCAGCATTTCATAACTGCCCATGAACCACTTTTAAAAATCATATAACCAAAATAGAAAAAAATCATTTGCCTTTTGTGAAATGAAAATTCTTTCGTAAGCTGTGAGAGAAACATACCTCTATAGAGAAAATGAAAACCAGAAATGATGTTGTTAAATTACCAACCAAGCAAACCTTTTAAGAATTCAGCCCAATGTGCACTGCAAACCATGTCATGGAGCTATAGCCAAGTCAAAGAAAAAAATAGAGTAACTAAAATGAGAACAATGCCAATGTTGCCTCCAAGTTTTTCTCAACCAGAAAATGATAGAGTTTGACGTCCACTCAAAAAATTCCCTAAACAAATGACAATAATGTGTTTTGACATTTGAGCAATAAAATATCACACAATGTTAACTGTGGTAATATCATATAACTGCAGTGAAGTCAAAAGCGCCAAGTGTATGGAGAAATCATTAGAATCATTAGCCTTACTCAAGTCATCGATGTTAATGAAATGACATCATCCAATGCCATGTCACTGTTGTGCAAGGAATAAATATAATAATGCCCAATTTTAAATCAAACCTTAGTTAACATGACAACATCAATAAATGCGTCATCAAGGACAAATATCAACAATTCACTTGGATATCATTATGAAAAATTTCAGTGTTCACTTGCATAAACAAATATCTCACATTGGTTCAAGATTTAAATTGTAATTGTGCATTCATGTCGAAAGTTTAAAAAATATATCACTCAGATTCACCACCCCCCCCATCGTGATTCCACTTCCAACAAGTGGTATAAAAGTATAGGGTCGTGCATTAGATATCATTTTTAGGGTTGGTCCTACTCTTGGAAGTCTTTTATCATGTCAAATGTGCAAGAGGGGTCATATGTCACTAGAGCTCCTTCATTTGATGGGTCTGATTAAGTTTTTTAGGAAAATCAGAATGGAAACATATCTGATTTCAATAGACATGGATGTCTAAAATACAGTTTGTTGTAAGTACACTATACCTTCTACCATACCTACAGATCCTAATGATAAAAGGAAACGTGAAATGAATGCGCGAGCTAAACATGCTATCTTGTGCGGCTTGACAAAATGTGTATTTTTAAAATCATGCATTATAAATTTGCACATGAAATTTGGAATAAATCTTAAAATATTTATCAGGGAAATGACAAGGTTAAATAATAAAAAAAATCCTTCCCCTCAAAACTTAGTTTGAGGAAATTAAAATGAAATATGATTGAAAAGTTGTTGAATATTTCTTGAGAATAGATGGGGTTGTGAATAGTATGAGAGGATTATGTGAATAAATGGATGAGTTCACAGTTGTTAAAAGGGTCATTAGAACCTTACTACCTAAGTATGAAACCAAGGTATCAACCCTTAAAGAAAAGAAAAATTTAATAAGCTTACCTTAGATGATCTTCAAGGAACATGAACTGCATTTGAAATGAGAACAAGCAAAATTCCAAAACTGCTTCAACATAAAAAGAGACTGTATTAAGACTAAAATGAAATCATATGTACACAATGAATCAGAATTATTTGATTCTTTAGGAGCACTTCTTGTGAGAAAACTTAAAAAATAAATACAGAGGTAAAATTCCACTCAAATGTTTCAATTCTGGCAAGGTTGGTCATTTTGTAGCCCATTGTCCTTTTGTTGATCAAAACAATGGTGACAATAAGTATGAAAAAGATTATTAAAAAAGGGTTACAGTCCTAAAACAAGTTTAACTTCAATAACTTAAAAAAATTAAAGAGAGTTTATTTAGAAAAGAAGACTCAAATGTCGAATCTTATGATTCCTTAGGTGATGAAGATGAAACTATATATATGGTTGAAGTTAACATTTAGAATACTTTAAACAATCAAACAAATAGTCCAACAAGCAATTAAAATGATCTAGACAAAATTATGAAATAAACCTTGAGGGTTAACTACTTAGTGCCCTTTAAGAAATAAACAAACTTAAGGAACACAATGCTTCTCAAGAGAAAAGTCCAAACAAGTTGATTACATATTTGAAAATTGAACTAGATGACTCTTAAAGAGTTATGGATAATCTCAAATCAGTTCTTGTTGATAAAGAAAAAGAGATTCTAGCTCTTAAAAAATAAGTTATCTCTCTCAAAAAGAAAGTTGAAGAGAATGAAAGAGCTATTCATTTGAATAATATTCTTAGGAAACAAATGAAGCATAAGGACATTGGTAAATGTTCAAAAACTGAAAATCAGAACTTCAAGACAGATAGTAAGAAGTAGTTATTTGAGTAAAAATGAAACTATTTCAGGTTTAACTCCTTTTTCAAATTCTATTACTTATTTTGTAATAAATTTGGCCACAAAATGAGTACTTGTAAATTCATGATTCCTAAAACACTATGATTTGGTCACAAATAATACTTTGGCCCCAAATACAATCAGGTCTTTTAAGTGTAATACTATTGGTTACTCATCCAAACAGTGCAAGAAAAATAAACAAGACACAAAAAGGTTTGGAGACCCAAACCTATTCCAAGCATAGAAGATTCCATGCTTGTACAAACTAATTTTATCTCCAATAAGAATGCATTATGAGTAGTTGATAGTGGTTGTTCCAATCACGTGACATGGCACAAGGACAAATTTTTAAAACTTCAAGATTATGCTAGTGGTTTTGTGAAGTTTGTTGATAACTTAGGGATATAGATAAAAGGTAAAGGTTCCTAGCTTCTCAATAATGGTACACCTATTCATGATGTATACTATGTATCTAAGGTCTCAAACCCAATATTTTAAGTGTTAGTTAAATTTTTGATAGTGGATACAATGTTTCATTTAAATCACAAGGTTGTCCAATCAAGACTAAGTTTGTTATAACAGTTGTAACTTGATTGAGAACACATGACAATATAAACAATCTTCTTGACTCTTCTAACATTTAAAGAAATGAAGGCATGTGTATTATGGGTAAAATTGAAGAAAAATTTTTGTGGAACAAACATTTATGGCATATAAACTTTGATAATCTAGTTAGAATCAATAAATATCAGAATGTAAGAGGTTTACCAATGCTAAGTAAACTAAAAAATGTTGTTTGTCTAGGTTGTCTAAAAAGAGAGACAACAAAGGTGACTTTCAAATCTAAGGAACACACCTCATCTAAACCTTTGCAACTTGAGCACACTAATATATGTGTTCCTAGTAGGATAAGATCAACAAATGTTGAATAATACTTCATGTTGTTTGTTGATGACTACACTAGAATTGTTTCTGTAACTTTTCTCAAACATAAGTCAGAAGCCCTTGAAATATTTAAAATAATTCATAAAATGGTTGAGAAAGAATCAAATTTCAAACTTAAATGTTTGAGATAATATAAAGGTGGCGAGTTTACATCTCAAGAGTTCATTGACTATTGTGAACAACATAGCATCAAAAGGTAGTATGTTGCTACTATAACACCTCAACAAAATGGGGTTGTCGAAAGGAAGAATAGAACTATGAAAGAAATGGAAATAACATTGTTAGATGAATCTAAATTGCCTTGTAGTTTTTGGAAAGAAGTTATTCATATACTTGTTTATATATTAAATAGGGCGTAGATAAGAGTAAAGTCAAAGTTCACTCTATATGAGCTATGGTGTGGTCATTCAGGTACTATCAAATATTTTAAACTTTTTGGTTGTAAATGTTTTATAAAAAAGGATGAGGAAAATCATGCGAGCTTTCAATCTAAATTAGATGAAGGTATCTTATTAGGATACTCTACACAGTAAAGCCTATAAATGCTTCAACATAAGCCTAAAGAAGATTATTGAATCTATAAATGTCACATTTAATGAGAATTTTTTCTAGATAATAATCATGTACAGAATGTTGAGGAGGAATCTATATTAGGACTTGACATGAGGATACATTAATCTCTAAAGTAGTAACACCTCAAAATAGACCCTTCTGGATTGTTAACAAGACTGCACCCTTGAAATATGATTTTTGGAGATAGAGATGTAGGAATTTTAACCAGAAGAAAAGGTAAATCAAAAGAACAAGCTCAAATTGCTAAACATTTTTGTTTGGTAACTGAATTTGAGCATAAAGCTGTTAATGATGCCTTTGAGGACTGTTGATTGAAATCTATGATGGAAGAAATTATCCAGATTGAGAAGAATTAAACTTGGCAATTAGTCCCAAGACCTACTGATAAAAATGTCATTGGTGGAAAATGGATTTTTAGAAACAAATTGGAAGAATATGGGAAGGTAGTTTGAAATAAGGAACGTTTTGTCTGCAAAGGGTAATTCCCAATAGGAAGGTATTGAATTTGGTGAAACATTTTCACTTGTTGCTCAAATTGAATCTATTAGAATATTTTTAGCATACTCATGTTTCAAGAATTTTAAGATTTATTATTATAGATTGGATACACACTTAACAAGAAATGGATTAAAAATAGGTGGTGTGGAGAATAATCTTTATGTCAAACAGAAAGGTAATTATATTCTAGTTGTTGAAGTATATGTAGATGGCATAATCTTTGGTTGTAAAAATGATGCCTTATCTAAAAAGTTTTCAAAGATTATGGAAACAGAATTAGAAATGTCAATGTTAGGTGAACTGACATTCTTTCTTTGCCTTCAAGTTGCACAACTTGAACAACTAATATTTTTGCCACAAATAAAATATGTCAAAGAGATGTTGAAAAAGTATCAAATGGATGAATGTTATCAAGTAAGAACTCCTATGGTAACTAGTTGTAATATTTCTAAAAATAATTATTGTCCTAATGTTGATCAATCTGAGTATAAATAACTAATTGGCAAATTTTTATATTTAATTACCTAAAGACCTAATTTAATGAAGTTTTTTTTTGCATGGTCTATAGATTTCAATCTAAGCCTAAGTCCCATCTTACTATTGTAAAACAATTCAAGTATATTCAGGGTACTCTTGATTTTGGTCTCTAGTATCCTAGGAAAAATGACTTCACATTAATAGATTTCACTGATGCCGATTGGGCTTGTTGTTTAGATAATAGAAAAAACACAAGTGGTGCAATATTTTATCTTGGTGATTGTCTTTTTTTTGGGGATAGTAAAAAAAATATATATCCACTTTCATTGTCAATAACAAAGGATGAATCTATTGCAGCTACATCTTGTTGTACTTTGCTTTTTTGGATGGATTAGAGACTTTTAGACATGGGTATTGATGTTGCTAAACCTATTTCTATCTTCTGCGATAACACAAGCACACTTAATTTTTCTGAAATTCGTGTTATGCACTCACAAACAAAACATATAGCCATTATGTTTCATCTTCTGAGGGGAAAAGTATTGGCTAATGAGGTAACAATGCAATATCTTTCCATACAAGCACAAGTGGTAGATATTTTCAGTAAGCCCTTAGCTAAGGAAGTATTTGAAAGCCTTCAGTCTCAGCTGGGAGTTGTCTCTCAATCCTTTCTTTCTTAAATGTCTATCATTGATTTAGGGGGAGATTTTAAGCTCTCTAAGTAACTTACTACTACTTCCTGTTGTTCTTAAATTTTGCTTCAAACTATATCTACAACTGGTTCCTATCCGGTTTTCTTGTCATTACATTGTTTTCCCTTTTTCCATGTGACAAAAAGGATGAGAAATGTGAGTTTTTTTTGGTGATTTTCCTTTAGTGACATAGCTTGTTTCAGATGGCTCAGTTTTTTCCATTATGGACAAAGGGGGAGTCTATTGACTTCTCTTTTGTTATTTTTCCTTGATGTCAAAACTTTTTGGCTTGATTTGGCATCTTGGTGATTGGTATTGACATATGACATTGGTGTTCGTGATCATGACTTTGGCACTGTTGTTCATATTGAGATTTGGTATACCTAGTTTTTGAATTTAGTATCTTGTTCAGTGACAATATTGTGATGTTGGTTTATATTCAGTTTTGATGGTACTGATATTTTGGCCCCATGTGCATATTAAACGACATCTTGATTACAGGGTTATGGTTTACTATTCAGGTGGTTTCATTTTGTTATGTTATTATACTATCTTGTTGCTTGGTTCTACGGTGATACTTACATAGAGGTTATTGTTCTCAGATTGAAAGTAATATACATTTGTTATATTTCATATCTTATTGATATCAAAGTGCATTTAAGTTAGCACTTAAGTCAACTTTGACATATAATTATTGGGCTCTATACAATGTATTAACATCTACTTAGATAGTCTGTCACCATTAAATACAATGTATTTAATGTTTTGCATGTCAAAAAATGAAGCACACTCTTTTAAGTGTAAGTCAGTTATATGATCAATTTTTTTTTATTTAATTAAATTATAACTCATTTTATAATTAAAATTTACCAAACAAAAAGAGAAATGAATGACCATACACATCATTTTTGAATTTTAGAAAATATATATATATAAAATTTATCTACATATGTATTACATTATTTTTGAATCAAAGGTAGGAGGGTGCAAACCTTGTTGCAAAGTAAGATAGCTACCAAAGAGGTAGCCAACAAAAATAGAAAATCAAGAGAATAAAAACCAATTAACCCACATGACAATAGTTCTGATATAAGACAGGAACAACACGACGAAACAACACAATTCGAAAAATCAAAGTTGAGGTCAAACTTTACCAGTAATAGAATATTTTGTTAGTTAGGAACTATTAAGAATTCGGTTTTTTCTTCTGACAGAACAATAGTCCAATAGGTATCATCTTTACCAGTAGAATGCTTATGAGTAGGGTGGAGGAACCTATGTAAAACAGTCAAAGGATGTTCGAAGATAGTGGCCACCTTATTTTGAGCAGGAAATTGTGCATTCAGGAGATAAAGTATGAGAGACAATCTAAAAATAGTAAGTACAATAGAAGTAGCAGCCTTAGTGGCTGAACCTGCAAAAGTAGTAGGAGGCGGCGGCATTGAATTTACAAAGTTCTCTGAGTCATCATCTGAAGTGTCACAGAGGACAGTGAGATGGTGATGCTTAGCATTCTTCCATGAGGTAGAGAAAACACCCTTACAGGACCTATGCAGACATGAAGACACCAAGAGAAAACACCTTTACAGGACCTAGGCAGATATGAGGACACCAAGTGAACTGTAGTGAGCTAGTATCGGCATTGGAATTAATTCCTAACATAGTAAACCAACTCAGACCATGGTTGATGATTCACCTTCAAAATTATCAATCTGTAAATGCCTTTGAATGATCCATGTCCACCAAGATACAAGAAGAGGACAAACGGGGAGAAGTTACTAGTATCTAGGTCAACTTTAATAAAGTAGCCAAAGTGTATTGTAAAAATCTCACAGGCTAGCCTGCACAAAAAGTGAAGGAGATAAGGAAGCCTTATACAAAATGGAGATAGATTAGTATATTCTTTAAGACGGTGGAAGGAGGGTGACGAAGGGAAAACAAACAGGGTGGGGTTCCATTCCCAGACAACAATGGCCAAGACAGTTTCATAATTCTGAAAGGAGGCAAAACACACAATAAAGCAAATCTCAATATTACCTATCACCACATGGTTCTAGTGCTTAGTAATCCTAGCAAAGGCCCATAATAAACAGAACCTCCAAACCAATCCTTTTCTCTAAAAGAACAAAATACAATATATGGCATCTCCTGACCCAAAACCACCACCAGATCAGTGAAGAGAGAGGGGAGGAATTTCTTTTTAGCACTAGGAAAAACTCCATGCACGAGATTACAAAACAAACCCAAAGATAAAGCTTTAAGAAGTGAGGAGGCGGTTAGATGGTTCACTACAAACACGAAAACAATAGCATCCCAAGAAACTGGCATTAAAATATCAAATATAGGGCTTTTAACATAGGGGAGTCAGAATACCTTTGTGTAAACCCTACACTACACGAAATCAAAGCAACTCTTCCAGGAATCTCAACACCCTCATTTTCCTGTATGCAAAGGAAATAACTACAATTTTCTGATATCAAACACATCTACAGATGAATTCCTGAGAGCGACGCAATGCACATCCTCTTCTTACATATTAATACATATTCTTCAGAAATCTTATTCATATAACGAATATTCTCTAAGAATTAGAAAGAGTGGCTAAAAGGGATTCCAATATTTTCTTTTGAGATTTAGCTGGTTTTCATATTTAGAATGTCTTCTTGAAACCCTACACTACACAAAAGCACAACCACTGTTTCAGCAATGTCAAACAACCTCATTTTCCTGGATGCAAAGGAAATAATTCGAATTATTTCTAACAGATCTACCGATGAATTCATACAAGCCACTTCTTCCTGCATATTAATACATACTCTTTAGAGATCGATTTCATAGAAAACATAATTTACTATACAAGAAAAACCAGAATATTTCATACCTGTACATAGCTCTTCATAAATCTGACACGATATTATTCATAAAACACATAATTTGCAAGACAAGCCATAATAATTCATAATTGTTTCATTTCCCATTTCTTTCTCGCACCGCCATTTTTTAACCACTAAATTTTTGAAGCTCTGCAGTAATGCAGTCTATGTGTTGTAGAGAGCGCAATGTTCTATGCATATCTCATTAGATCGAGTTATGAAATTGTAGATTTATTTAATATTTATTTCTGATGGATTTATTATAATTATTCCATAGTCTAATTATTAAGAAAAAGGGATATTAATATTATGTCAGAAATGGTTTCTACATAAGCTTGCAAGAAATGTTTTCTGAAGAAGTTAGACTCTATTTACCAATCAAAATTAGGTTTACCATTGCCAAATGAAAAATTTAGACCTGTCTTATCACATTATTCTTTAATAAACTTGAAAATCTCGCTGCATTCCATCTTCCCATAACAATTCTCAAAAGAGAATCATCTTCACATTTCATATCCTTCATATTTGAAAAACGGAGAAATAACATCATTGAAAATGTCATAAACAAAAATTATGCCAGTGCTACATATTGTTTCCTGTAGCATCACAGCAATATAGCGTATGCGCTACTGCGTTTTCATATTTAGAATATCTTCATTCAGACACTGTTTACGAAACCCTACACTAAGCAAAAGCAAAACTATTATCGCCGGAATAAACCCTCGCATATCTTCATGCGCTACTTGGTTTAAAATATCTCTGTTAAACACAAAAGCAAAACCATCGTTCCAGGAATGTCAACACCCTCATATTCCTGGATGCACAGGAAATAAGTCCAATGTTCTCATTTCAGACGGATCTACCGATGAATTCCTGCGAGCACCGTTACACACATCCTCTTCCTGCATATTAACACACTCCAGAAATCTCATTCATAAAACGAATATTCTCCAGAAATTTGCCACAATCCATACAATGTGAGAGACAGCCAGAATATATAAAAAGGCGGCTTCATACCTGTACAGAGCTCTTGTCAGATGACCTCTTGGAATGGAATAAGGAAGTCCAGTTTCGCGGCTTAAAAACTGAAGGCCATTTCGAGGCTGAAATATAAATAATTTAGGTTAGTTTTAAAAACAATGTAAACTACAAACTCATAAGAATCTCTCCAACAAACTTACATGATTCTGCCGCTTCTTTTTTCCGTTTATCTCTCGCAGCGGCATTCTGAAACCAATAGAATATGTTCTTGCCTTCCACAGGACCATGGCGCTGCAGCTCTGCAGTAATGCGGTTTATATGCTCTGCTGATGGATTTCTAATTCCACTTGCGAAAATAGATTCCAATATCCTCTTTTGAGTTTCGGTTGGCTTCCATCTAGTCCAAGCACTCCCAACGCCGCTCTCCACAACAGTAGCAGATCTGGTAAGCCTGGAATCTGAGGAAAACAAAATAATACTTTTACTGTACGGCCAGAAATAACATGTACCGAATGGAGAAAACTAGACATTATAATAAAATGATAACACCCAAATTTGTTTAAGCAAATCAGAATGACCCAGCTCGTTTACCTGCAGTAGATGCTCGATCCATTATGTTCGCAGGTTCTAAACTCGAAATACCCTCAGCTACAGAAGTTACTTTGAGAACACTAGAGAGCTTACCCTGCTGAGTATCTCAGCTAACTCAACGCCTATGGTAGGTAGAGGAAGGAGATTACTGATATAGATAGTAATCATAGCCGACTACGAGAGAGTGTTGGAGACAAATTAATAAATGAGTTTCAAAGTTGATTGGGTAAAGAAATAAAAGAGAAAAATTCTCCACGGTACATTAATGATTTTGAGGATAAATTAATAAATGAGTTTCAAAGTTGATTGGTTAAAGAAATAAAAGAGAAGAATTCTCCAAGGTACATTACATTTACATTAATAGGAGAGAGTGTTGGAGACAAATTAATAAATGAGTTTCAAAGTTGATTGGGTAAAGAAATAAAAGAGTCAAAGTCGGTGAATTCTCGGAAATAGTAAAATGAGTTGGCAAAAAGAGAAGAATTCTCCACCGTACATTAATATTAAATGAGTGACGAGGTATAATATAGGTGGTAGGTAGAACACAATTAAATTAACATGGTTTAAGGAAGAGATTATTTAAACATATAGATTAATAGAAAACTGAATTTAAGGATATTTTGGATTGAAATTTCAAATGTAATTTGAGTAGCTTATTATATTTGATGAAATGAATATCTTTTAGTTTGTGTTTTTTAGTTGACAAAGTTTGAATCTATGACTTACATGCTTCTAGATTTAATATAAAGTCCTATAATTTTCTTTTTAGAAATTCTATTAAATTTGATGGTAAATTTTAGGTTCTCTTAGTTTTAAAATATAGATTACATAGATATCTATCACTTACAATAAGGCATTTTTTGCAGTATTTTCATAGTAGATCAAGTGTAGAATTATTTTGTATTGCCTCATTATCAAAGGGCGTGGTCTAATAATTATCAACATTGGGACTTGTCTCATAGTGTGTGGTGTAAAGCATGAGGTGTTGTAGTTAA
The DNA here is from genome assembly GCA_018584345.1 of Thuja plicata. Classification (NCBI taxonomy): domain Eukaryota; kingdom Viridiplantae; phylum Streptophyta; class Pinopsida; order Cupressales; family Cupressaceae; genus Thuja; species Thuja plicata. Next base: position 282,741 of record MU226388.1, read on the forward strand.
AAAGACGGAATTTGTTATCAAAACATGTGATGTTACAATTTTCAGTATGGATCTTCTATTCATGGAAATTGAAAGCCACCTATTACATTAAGTCATAAATTCAATGTAGTTCCTTCCCTATAAATTATAATCATAATCAACAATAAAAAGATATATTTTTAATATTCTTGAACATTAATATATATTTATAAAATAAGATACATTAAAAGATTAACATATTCATTGTAAATTTGTTTTTAAATTTCTTGACTTTATATTAATAGAATTAGAATATTGGTTTGAAAGGAGTTCAAGGGGGAAAGAAGTAGGGAAGAAAACCCCTCATCCCAGCCCCTCGATGTGATATCCAAAATATTTCAAAATAGCCCATTCAGACCCGCATTACAACCAAAGTTATATCAACCCTATCAACTAAAGACTGAATATGAAAATAAAACAGAGTTACTGCAGCCATACATGTCAACGATTCTTGAAAAAACTAACTATATGATATGGCAAAAAAGACCAAAATTCTGCCAGCAAACTCCTATTTGCACACAACTTTAAGTTACTGTCATCATCTTGACACCTTTGGAAAAGTACCATATATCCACGAGCTGAAAGAAAATAGGGGAAAAGTTTGTCAAAATTGATTGAGGGGTGAAAGGTGGGGAAGAGGCCATCACACCAGTGTTCTCCACGTATGCAAGTATATCAAACAAGAGGAATGCATTGCAATGATGCCGCTCAGCAGAAGATCCATAAATTTGACAACTTCCCTCCTTAGATGTTGTAAATCTCTGCCCTCCAGCGCTAGCTTCGGGATGTCATACAAATGAACAATCTCCTTTTTGTTTTCCAGATGGGTTGGAGGGAAAAGGCCTCGAATCCATGCGTTCGAGCACTTAAAGGAGCAGCTCATAATGACATCATGGAGTTCCTCCTCCGAAACAAAATCTGATTTGAGTAGAAATTTTTTTATATTCATGAACACCATGTACTCAGGGATCATATCATACCAATTTGATAAGAAAACCAAGATGACCTGAGAATGGAGAATATGTCTGGGAGTGTGAGGTAGCAGGATGCTTCACCAATAATGTTTCTTATTGCTTCGAAAACGTCGCCTGGGACTTTGAAGGCTATAACATATGACGGCCTAGGTAGGGGCCCAATAATGGGTGTTCCTATTCTTTTATTTGAACAGAGATATGTAGATTTAGGTATCGATAATCCATGTTTAGCTAACAGAGATACCTATAATTAAACTATCTGCGGGTGAAAATCCTACTAATGAAGGGATGGGCCACAAGTTTAATATCCCATTACGGCGTAAGTTTCATCATTATAAGCAATAATTTAGAGGGTAACCAAATTAAAGTGACACGCTTTGGTGATCTTCACAATCTTCCCTTCTTGCATCTACACCATGCAAATTTACTACATCTGAAAGTAGGAACTTTTTGTTTGTCCTTTCTAATGTGTTGTAGCTCCATGTCGGATGCCACGGTATATCCAAACCTCGTCACCCACACATGAAATAAATTTTGGCCACGCACATATGGCGAGGGAGCAAAAATGTGAAATAGAAATATTTTCCCTTATGTGAAAATTGGATATCCTGACATATATCCCAATTGCGTACAGACTGATGTAGGATTGCATAGATGATTGTAGAACATCCCAAATTTTTGACATGTGAGGCACCTCACACGTGTTACCATTGACATTCCTACTTAAGAAAATGTAGAAATTTGTTCCCTTGAACTGATATAAACTCTAATTCCCAGCCCCCCTCAGCCCCCTCCACTCCTAGGTTAGCAAGCCAGTCAGCAACACTGTTTTCTTCCATGTAACAATTTGATAATGTGTTAGACAAAAAATGGGAGAGAAGCTTCACCACTTCTTGGAGAACATATTGTATTTCTCAATTTACTATAGATTTAGTATTTAAGGAGGATATAATTAGAAGGGAGTCTCCTTCTATATGTAGGTCGGCAACACCTAATCTTAGGTCTAGCATAAATTTTTTTACTTTACTATTGTAAACTTCTTGTATTTTTCTTTTTTTTATAAGTAAAGTTCATTTTGTGGTTTTACAACTTTATAAAAAAAAATATTTCATATACGAAAAACTAGTATATAAAAATTAACAACAATATTTTGAATGCATCATCTAGATAATATTTTACAATTAAAAACTTCACAAATTATATTATATATTTAAAAATATTTATTCTTGGCCCATTAATAGGCTTCCGGGGGTTAATCCCAATGCAAAGAAGATGAGTGAGGTAAGTGGGAGAAGCCGGAGGTGGGATGGATCAAAATAAATTTTGATGGTGCATCTAAGGGAAACCCTATACCAAAAGGTGTTGGATGTGTGGCAAGGGATCCATAAGAAAATATTTTGGTGATTGAAACAAGGAAGCTAACGAGGGGAATGAATAATGATGTTTAAGCTCATGTAGTACTATTAGAAGTGGACTTGGCATCTAAAATAAAGGTAGATAATGTACACCTAGAGGGTGAATCACATATTTTATGAAGGGAATAAGTTGGTAGATGCACTCTCCTAATTGGCACTCCCCTTCACAGATGAGTTTCGATCAAATTTGGTAGATAATTTGGTGGAAATAAGGTTTTGAATTGCAATGATGAATTCATATGAGAGGGGATGTTAAGAGGTGGGTGGGCGATATAATATACTACAATCTTACCTTGACTTGATGTGTGAATGGTAGTGTCGGGATGCCTCATTTATGAGGATGAAAAGAGAGTTTTTTGCTCAAGATATTTCCAATTTTTTAGAATTTGTTAGGAATTTTTTGGCCAACATTTGGTGGTATTTTACGTAGAAAGTGATAGGTGTGGTGGTGAGATGGAGTTGAACTTCAGCTTCAACATGGAAAAAGAACAAATTTCCTTCTGAGGATAAGTAATGGAGGAGATGCTAAATATCTTCGCTTGGGATGATCATTTTTTGAATGCTTATTAGAAAACTTCAGGGGAAAAAAATATCATCTACAACTTCAAATATAGAATTAATATCATGATTTCTTCCATGTTTTATGTGTGGGGGCTAGAGATGGATACATATGCAAGGGTGAGGTGCATTTTGAGAATTGCATCAAAACTGCATGGAGAATTAGTCTGGGGGAAATACTAGATTTGGTTGAATCAAGTGGTCGGTTTGTGCCACCAACGGGTGATTGGATTGGTATTCCTAGCTACCCCATCACATTCACCTCTTCTTCCTATTGGGTGTGTAGGAAAAAAATATTGACAATGCAAGGAGGTGAAGAAATATTAGAATATGATAAAGGATTATTTGAAAGATTGGGAACTGGTGTTAGCTATAGGATATCTCAAGAAGAAGATGGACCAATATTATGTCAAATACAAGCTCACAAACTTTTGGAGGTAAATTTTAGTGGTGGGTCTTAGAAACAGGTGTCGCACAATGGGTGGCAAAGACAGTTAGTATTGTGATTGGGGTCATGGAGAAATAATGCCTTGGGGATTGTTGCTATGATAGTTGGCTTGGTAATGGACTTGGTTGTGAGGCACTAATATATAAATTTTTCTATAATTTTGTGGGAAGACATCCCATGTTTTTTTATTTTTTATTCAATTTATGTTATTGTGTATTTCCAAATTTATGATAATGTATATGTTGGTGTACTATATAATTACTAGTCATGAAGGTTTGTATGTTCTGGGTTGGTTGGAACTAGGGTTCAAAAATGTACATGTTGGATATTCTTTGATTTGTTATGATCACCCTGTACGCGGGAGGTAAATAATATTTAGGGTTTTTTGTACAGCCATATGGACTCTGATTGTAGTATGGTTTTGGTTTGTGGGCGGTTTTGTGAGACTATACTATATAAATTTTGTTGTGAAACTTTATTATTATTAAGAAAATACAATACAATATATACCGATAATAAAAAATCTTTATTATTTACCTATAAATTATAACAAAAACTAAAAATCCAATTTTCCATGGAAAGTCTTATTATTTATAAATTAAAAATATGACTTTTTCTTCTTCATTTACTATAGATATAAATGACATCTTCACAACCTTAGATATTAGGGAATGTTAGTATTGTGGTTAGAGAAAAGAAATTTTTGCGAATACTTTATCAAAATATCATGTTTTAAACAAATCATTTACATATTAGGGCCTTAAGTTCTAACCTCATAGTCATTTGCCAAAGTTTGGAGTTCCCTTTGCTAGAACCCAAATAAATATTAGATCAAGAAATTCTCACCTTTATTATAAACATTAAATATATATAAAATACACATGAATAAAGTAAAAATAAAGAAAAAGGAATGTGGTGATTCTGATGAAAAATGTACAAATAAAAAAATATCTTTGGAATTAAAAAAAAAAAGGTTAAGTCTTAAAAAAAGGTTGAGCTAAATGAAAAATTAAACAAATGAAGTAACTCATAGTGATTGTAGAGGGTGACCATCATCTAGTTTCCACTCAAACTTCTTCGAGATAGATTCGTGAATAGACCACAACCAATAAGGGCACAATCTTCAACATTATCCACTTGCATTGGTTACTAGTGGACCAATGAGTTGACAAGAGGTATATGGAAATACACTCATATTAAATTTACCACTATCCCAGTATGGAGATTAACAATGATAATGTTGTGACCATCCAACATAAGAAATATCATCCTAAGGATTCTAAGAAGAAGGACCACAAGAGTTGTGTTAACCCAAAATATCTCATCTCAAAGAGTGGATATGATGAGAAGATGTATGGTTTTGATGCAGGAGCATCTTGGGATCTTAGAAATCTTGCATGAAATAAAAGTTTTTGTTTTCTTATTTGATCATTGTTTGTGTCTGTTGGCAATCGATCTGTGGTTGTTCTTTTGTGGTTTGCTCACTACAGTGTGTTTGTGGATTTGTGTTGCACCTTATTCTATGATTGCACATCATTTCAATTCATCTTGCATTATATTTTGTAGATTCTTTGCATGAACTTCCTATTCTACTTTTCCTGGTCACTCTTTGTGATTTGCGATCATTTTTTCCATATTCTAATGAGAATCTTTGTACGCGATCATGCCATCTGATTGATACGTTTGAGGCCCACTTTATTGTATGATCGCATATATTTTTTTATTTCATTGGAGGTTGTCCCAATTTATTTGGGTCCTGACCTATTTTTTGTAACACATTTTCTCAACTATTGGGAAATATGACCTTTTCTGGGCCGACCTAATGTTTTGATTGGTTTATATGCTTATGTACTTGTTCCTAAGGGACATGTGATTTTCATAAGATTATTTGGCATTAGTTGGATAGGGTTTTCAAGAGGTTTTCTAATTACAATCAGACATGTATTCTTGGCATGTGAAACTGCATGTGGGTGTGTGCACCAAGTTATGGACCAAAAAGGGGGGTATAAGTGGACACATTTTTTCTGAAATTGGGTAAACCTGATCTTGGAACAAGCATTTAAGGGTCATGCACTCAAAATAAGAAGATGTGTAAAAAAAAAAATTTTAGTAATCTGAATCTTGTTTCTAAAACACTAATTGTTTTTAAAAACCAATAATATTAAGAGGGTCAAACCATGCACGCACGAAAATATGTTCCTGATTTTTTTTAAAAACATAACATAGATGTTTCTGTACGTGGTACAAAAGATATAGTTATATTTAGTATTTTTTAAATCCCTTTGATAGGATGATAGGTAAGAGTGAGATCTAGAAGTTGTTTTTTTGTGATTTTTCGATGATTATTTTTTTCTGTGATTTTTTGAAGTGATCGCATCTTGAAAATTTGGTACCTGTTCGTGCGCTGGGCATAACTTGCATCAAAATAATCAAAAATGAATTTTTTTTTAAAGTGTATAGAATCAAGTGTAGAATAATAATATGTAGTTTATTTATAATTTGATTAAGTATATCAAAAGTTATTAAAAAAATGGTAGACATATGTCTATGAGGACAATCAAGACACTGGTAAAGAAAATTAAAGTTTACTATGCTAATGTTGTCCAAAAATAGAAACATTTATATGATTAGAAAGCTAAGAAGACGTATGAGATTAAGGTGAAAATTATAAAGATACCTAGTTGACAAATTGCACACTTGATGAACATAAAGTTGATAATTCATCTTAGAAGATGAAAAAATGTCTAAAAGAACAAAAATGGAGGGAAAATGAGCCTCCAAGCCTTTGGGTTATTTTCCAAAGCTCTTCCCAAGCCATAACCCGATCGGGTTTCTAAATTTTAAATAACCCGATCGGGTTATGAAACTCAAAAAGTACTTCAAAACTTGATCGGGTTTTGAAGAAGTAAAACTTGTGCATTTTATTCTCCATAACCCAAGCAGGTTTCGAAGAAACTAAAATAGGCTTTACTCTAGAAGCCATAAATTCCACATACGGAGTCTGATTGACTCCGTTCAAAAAGCGTAGAAAGATATTGAGATGATCTAACACATTATTAACCTATGATCATATAATTTAGGCATCAACATTTTTTCTGCCATCTAGTTGAATCAAGTAAGGTATAAATAGGCCCTCATTATTGCCCATACATGTAACGTATAGGAAAATCAGTATGCTCTCTCTCTCTCTCTCTCTCTCTCTCTCTGAGAGAGAGAGACAGAGCATACTAATTTTCCTATACTCTTCATGTATGGACAATAATGAGTACCTATTTTATACCTTACTTGATTCAAATGGATGGTAGAAAAAATGTTGATGCCTAAAGATGATCATAGGTTAATAATGTGTTAGATTGTTCAAGATATTTCCTATGGTTTTTGAACAGAGTCAATCAGACTTTGTATGCGAAAGTTATGGCTTCCAGAGCAAAGCCTATTTTAGTTTCTCCAAAACCCGATCGGGTTATGGAAAATAAAATGCATAAGTTTTACTTCTTCAAAAACTGATTCGGTTTGAAGTATTTTTTTGATTTTCAGAACTTGATTCGGTTATTTGAAATTTAGAAACCTGATCAGGTTTTGAGATAGATTGTGTTTTTTAATAATAGTTTCTAGGCTTGGTTACCAAGGCGAGAACAATTTCAAATTTTCAATAACCCAATTGGGTTATATAAAATTTTAATTATTTTAAAGATGTGTCCACTTTTTTTGTCCACGACTTGGTGCACATACCCATGTTACATATCTATTGTAAATAATTTACTAAGAATAAATGAAGGCTTATCGCTCATTTTTATCCATCTTGGCTTATTTTTCTTTTTATTTTTCATTATTTTTTTTTTATGCAGGGATTGGACTGATCTTTTGAGGTTTCTCCATCCTTAGATACATCAAGTAGTATCCGAGAAAGGTTTTCCAACCTAGGGTTTTCTTGTGGGGTGGCGGTTGAAAGGATATGACCTAAAGCTAGTGTGGATTGTGGAGATGACCTGAAGAAATGCTAGAGGTGGAGATAGGAATGTAGATCCAACAAAACTTTGATGTGTTGATACAAATTTCTCCCCGATTGGAAGCACTAGTTACTGATTATAGGATAGGGAAACATATAGAAGATGTAATTGATGAAGAGGGAGATGAAAAAAAATCAAGAAACATTAGTGGAAGGAGAGAAAAATGAGGCACAAAAATAGTTGAATCATGAGGAGGAGAGGTTCATTAGAGCCTTGACCAATGTTAATAGGAGACCTCATTTCAACCCACTTGATTATCATGACAACATATATGATGATGAATTGATAGATTGGATCATAGAGATGGACATGTATTTTTATCTTGAAGGAACTAATCAGGAGAAGAAAGTAAAGTATGCCTAAACTAAGTTGAAAGGACATGGATCCCTATGATGGGAATATTTTTAGACAGATTGGCAGAGAAGGGGTAAAGACAGGATCAAATCTTGGGATACGATGTTGAATAAGTTGAAGGATTAGTTTTGACCAAGGAATACAAAGTAAGTTTTTTTATAAAATTATAGAACTTGAAGAAAGGAGACGTAACTATTAAAATTTATATTGAGGATTTCTAAAAGTTAAACATCAAATCAGGTCATATAGATGATGAAGCTAAACAAGTTTCTAGGTATTTTAATGATTTGAGATTGTCCATACAAGATGAAATCAGTCTATTGCAGTTTAGGAGTATGGAATAGGATTATAAGTGGGACTTAAAGGGTGAAGAGAAGCTTAACAGAAAGCATGAGAAAAGACAAAGAGGCAGAGGAGGAAGATTCAAGAAAGGTAGAGGTTGATCTTCTACAAATCAGGGTAAAAGTGAATCAAAAGTTAAGGAAAATGATCACTATAGGAGAAATTATAGGAGTACCAACCTGATTGAAGGAAAACATATTGGTGAAAGAAGAATTTTTAGTGGAACTTCCATCAAATGCAGTGAAGCAGGACATAGATCCTTTGAATGTAAGAAGGTAACTTTGAGAAGAGGAAAAAAGGTAGTAGGATAACTCTATACCATAGAAAACAAGAGAAAGAGTTTTTGCAGAGGAATAATTTTATTAGAACAAGATGTAAGGTACAAAACAAGGCATGCATTATTGTCATAGACATTGGTGGTTCTGATAATATTTCTTTCGACAATTTGGTTGACAAAATGAAGTTGTAGAGGGTGAAGCATCCTAAACCCTATTAGATTGTATGGATACAAGATGAACACAAGGTACTTGTAAGTGAAAAATGGCTTGTTAAATTCAAGATTGGAAAGTATTATGATGATATTTTATGTGATATTATGCTTATGGATGTGTTTCATATGTTTTTGGGTAGACCATGGGAGTATGATAGGAAAGCTATCCATGATGGTAGAAAGAATATTTACACTATTATTTCTAACGGGATGAAAAAAAAATTGTTCCCTTTAGAGGATACTCTTAAGAGTGAAGTGTGTACTAGCACAAAAATTTATCTATTGGATGTCAAGAAATTTTTGGATGGCTTGAAGCATAGTGATGTGTGTTTTTCTCTAGTACCTAAGGAGTCTAAGAAGAATATCTTGGTAGAAGAACATCCTAAGGAAAACACTGTTTTGTTGAATGAGTATGTTGGCATCATATCAGATAATGTACCTAATGGATTACCATAGGTGAGAAGTATTAGTCATTGTATGAATTTGATACCAAGGGATAGACTTCCTCATAAAGTAGTATATAAGATGAAACTGATAGAGAATGAAGAACTCAATAAGAAAGTGCAATATTTGTTGCAGAGAGGGTTTTTGAGAGAAAGATTGAGTCTATGTGTAGTGCCTATAGTGTTAGAACCTAAGAAAGATGGATAATGCAGGATGTGTACTTATTTAAGAGATATCAATCAAATTACAATTATGTATCAGTTTCCTTTACCAAGGATGAATGATTCAATGTATTGTTTGATTGGAGCTAAGTATTTCACCAAGATAGACTTGAAGAGTGGATATCATCATATTAGAATCAAATAAGGAGATGAGTGAAAGACTGCATTTAAGATAAATGAAGGATTGTATGTGTGGTTGGTAATGCCTTTTGGATTGTCTAATGCACCTAGTACTTTCATGAGGCTAATGAATGAAGTTATGAAGAGATTCATAGGTAAGTTTTTCATTGTGTATTTGGATGATATCTTGATTTTTAGTAAGAGAAAAGAGGAACATTTGTTACATGTTAAACAATTATTGCCAAGGTTAAGGGAGGAGAATTTGTTGATAAGTTCATCAAGAAATAAACTTTCATGAAAGAAGAGTTAGTATACTTGGGATTTGTAATATGTACTAAAGGATCAAAGATGGATCTTCAGAAAGTGAAAGTCATTGCTGACTGGCCTACACCGGAGAAAATTGGAGAGGTAAGGTCATTTCATGGATTGGCTAGTTTCTATTATAAGTTCATTAGGAACTTTAGTTCAATATATGGAGTGATGATTGAAACTATGAGGGGATATAGAAAGGATTTCAAATGGACACATGCAGCATAATGGATTTTTTCAATGTTGAAGCAGAAGGTGAAAAAATAATCGGTATTAGCTTTACGTGATTTCAATAAGGTATTTCAAGTAGACTGTGATCTAGTAGAAATGTAATTCAAGTTGTCTCGACTCAAGAAGAAAGACTTTTTTCTTATTTAAATAAGAAGTTGAAGGATGCTTGTTATGCCCTACATACCGGTCCCTACATTTTACTGGAAATTTTTTGGGTCCCCCTTTTCTCTTTTTGCCTTGTTCCTTTTCCTTTTGTTTTCTTTCGACCTTTTCTTTGGTAGGGCCATTGCTTTCTTTTATTTTTGGTTTCTCTTCCTCCGAGACCCGGTCCTAGAGTGTTTTTTATTTCCTTTGTGCCAACCAGATTCCAGACTCTAGGGTTGTCTATCATTACTTCCTCTTTTGTTAGAGGGCGTGGTTGCATGGGATCCCCGGCCCTGGCGTTTTGAGGTTTTCGTTTCTCAGACTTGCGGAAGGAAGTAGTACTATTTCACCCTAGGGATAAAAATCCAGTCTCACTTATCACTTTCACATTTATCACTTACAAGATTACCCAGAGTGATTAAGAGAAATTAGAGATAATTTGTGATTAGGTGCGATTTTCTTTGGAAGGCTTAATAGTGCTTTGCAATGAAGTTGGCATTCAAAGCTTGTGAGTGCTTTCAACTTTCATAAAAAAAGATTTTAGTGTTTGTGGTCTATGACGATCCCCAATTTATAGAACACCTCCTGTGCTCCTCCTCTCATGTTTCCTGGTTTCAAGGTACGTCCTTTGTCTCTCTTCTGGTTTTCTCTTTATTTTTCTTTGCTCTTTATTTTATTGGTCTTGTTCTTGTTTTTTTTTATCATGTCTTCCAGTTTTTCGTCACCTCCCATTGCTAGGATGGCTCCATAGGAAGGTTGTCCACCTTCCTTGCACTGTCTTTTTTTCATGTAAATAGTGTACATTCCTATATATTTTGTAAGTAGTTGTATTTTCTCTATAAATTATCCTAACTTTTCTATAAATTGTAAATAGTCCATAGGATAGAGTCATTTACTGTAATTTTTTCTATTCTTCAGCTTCCTGTGTGAATTGGGTTTGTATATCATCATGAGGATCCTTCCTATGACAAGCTCACCATGATATCTGCATCATATACCTAGGTTTTGAGCTTGTCCCCATGGCATCTACCTATTTCAGACTCGGTACCTCACCTTTTTGAGCTATGGTGGTTTTCTCTCTCCTCCATTGCTTCATCATTGCTAGTGGGATTAAATTCCCCAATGTGTGAATATTCAAAACCATCCCATCTGGAATTCAATTTGTTTGTGTCCAAACAATTATCTCCATTAATGCCATAACATCGTTTATTGCTTGACCATGTGACAACCCACATCAGCCCAATATGGCTCACAGCCCAGCCACTTTGATAATAGCTAGTTTCTCATGACTCTGGGTGCTGAAAAGTCTTCAGACCTTCGTCCCATTTTGCCACATAAACCAATATCCCCAGAACCCGAGGGTGTCGATCAAATTCCATGTAAGTTTTTAGTTGCTATATTTTTGGGATTTTCATGCGGGCTAACACCTTTTGACAATAGGTGCAAAATAGTGGTGAACTCCCGAGAGTCCATAAAATTTTATTATCCTTTATCACATGTATTAACAATTTTCTGGTCTTGCAGGTTGTAGATTATCCAACAAACAATGTTTGAAGTAACAAATCCTCCTAGAAGTCTGGAACTTCCGACTACCTCCACTCAGGTGGCCGCTAAGACGAAGGTAGAGAAAATGTTGGCCAAGCTCCCATTAACATCCAAATACACAAGGGATGGTGTCCTTGTGGGATCCAAAGTGGATTCCAGAATCCAAGATATCACCAACATAGATGTCGGACCATGGGCAGACCTAAAGGGCCTTATCCGAACAATGTATCAATAGAGATCTGTCAGAGATGATATGGTGAAGAAAGTGGCTACCTCCAGAATTATCAAAGCTGCATGTTTCCCCTAATTAGTGCAAGCACATGAGCTGATTATCCACCTAGGGAAGCACTACAATGCACCCACCTAGGTTTTTTTACTTGCTAATTCCCTACCATTGAACTACACAGCAACAATTATTAATCTTGATGCTGCCACCTTTGCTTCAGGGCTAGGGATCCCCCAATACAAGAATGCTATTTTTATCTCCCAGTCTACATCACTGAAGGAGTTTGACAAAGTCCCCCATCTTGCCTCGCAACATCACAATTCTCACTAGTTAAAGTCCCCATGGAGGGACTACAAGAAAATAAAGTTGGAGATCCCCCACGGAGATTTCAAGGAATGCATACAAGCGGGGAACATATTTTTATGTATGCTCTTTGAAAAATCACATGCCAGGGAATTTTTGGCATGGATGTATTATTTCTTATACTACATCACCACTCATAGTCAGACCTTGAGTGGGTGACTATTATCGCCAATTATGTGGACTTCCAATTGAAGAACGTTGATTGGAATTCAAGGTTCCCCATGACTTCATATGTATTATGGGCATTGGCACAACATAGACCCTCTCTCTAGGGTTTGTAGATAGTGGTTTTTCTTGGGAGCAGTCTTGGTTAGAATTTCCTATGGGGACATTATCCCTAGATCCAATGGGAAACCAGCTAACCCAATTTTTGCTGGGTAAATGACACGTTCAATTACAACAAAATTTTGATACTTACTCGGGATTCCGATTACCGGTTGTCCAAGGAAGCAATTACCTTGGTGAGTTCTTACATTCAAGTCACTAGGTTTTTTAGAAATCCCTACTTACTCCCCAAGCATTGTGGGGATAGGATTATTATTTTGGAGTTCTGCAGGAAAATCCTAGAACTTCATGCATTCTTTGCATTAAAGAAGGTTACCTCCCTCCCGTTCCCATTCACTTTCCAAAACTATTATTGCAGTCTTATAGTGGCAAAGGAAGCCGATAATGAATTCAGAAGTCTAGGACTGGCTGAGTTCCACCTAGCAAGAAATAATTTTGATCTAGTCAGAAAGATAAGCATGGCACTGCCCTAGGTGTCCACACCACATGAGCCTCACATTGAGGATTTTTGGGTAGATTGCCAAGATTATTTCAACCTTTTTGGCTTGGCATCACTCAAGGATGTACAAAGCAATGATGAAAAGCCTCGGCCTTCAGACCTTTCAGAAAGATTTTTTAGACAGTGAGCATTTGGGACCCAATGTACAAGGCACAAGGGATTGATAAGATGGATCTCCCTCAGGTGGATTGGGACACCCCAGAGACTTTGACAATTGAGGACATCAGCCAGGGCATCATATAGAATAGTCATGATTACTTTGCACAAATGTGCAAGAGGAGAACCTATAGGGGTCCAATTTTGTGGGGGTCTACTTCAGCCTCCAGAGCTGCGGGTCCAAGGAAAGATAAGGGGAAAGAAAAAGAAAGTACCCTAGCCCAAGTTCCACCCTTAGATTCACACCCCATTTTGGAGCAAGTTCATATTCACCTTGAGGTGTCCCACCAGATAAGTCAAAATTTAAGTGCCTATCTTTCCCGTGGACTTCTAGTTACACCGGTGGGATCTACCCTCCCGACATGATCCCCTTCACTAGAAGCACTTATGAGCCGGTAGACGGAGGCCAAGGCAGAATCTATAGCTATTATGCATGTCGGGGCCCCGTTACAGTTAAGAAAAAAGAAGAAAAGGGTGGATCCTCCCTCAAGCATAGATGTAGACCCTGAGATGCCTAACACTCCACAAGTGGAACTCATCCCCTCTTGTCCTAAAATCAAAGGGTTTTTTTCCAGTCTCCCCTCTCCACGATGATTTTGATGATCTCTTCTAGAGAGAAGATCTAGTATACTTACAGGCCGATGTGGTGAAGGCGGTGGAGAAGATAGATGCACAAGAAGAGGTGGCCTTGGAAAAGAGGTCCAGGAGCAATAAAATGAGTAGGAATAAGAAGCACAAGAAATTCCAAAAGATATGGAAGAAACATCGGTCCAGGGGACCAAGACAGAACTGAGGCCAACAAAAGATGAGAAACCAACAATGGTTGGGGAACCTAGACCTTTGGGAGCAATTGTATCCCCATTTATCACACTCTAAGTGCCTCTAGTTACTATGGGAGATCAAAGGCCCCAGAGTGTGACATTCGGTGAGGTGGTGTCTGTAGCTCAATAGTCAGATCTTGGCTAGACACCTCTGACCTCTCTAAAAGATATGCCCTTGGAGAAGAATGTCTTAGAGAATGGTGCCAAGGAAGAACAACAACAACAACAAGAGGGGGATAAACCCAAAAATATGGATACTGAGACCACAGATGCTGGAAAAGATGGGGAAAATCCTAGTGATGTAAATGTAGATGCCACCGAGGTGGAAGATAAGGGAAACCCTAGGGAACAAGAGAAAGAGTCCAATACAACTATGGTTGTTGGGGAAACACCACAAGACCTCAAAGAAGGCCCCAACACCCAAGCGTTAGCATAAAGACTAGCCCAGCTACCATAATGGCTAGTGGAATCCAGAAAAAGGCCCTAGTGGTAGCAAGTGCTCCCCTCTCCTTGGCCAAAATCCTGGCCCAAAATCCAGAGGCTAAGAAGACTAAGAAGGCCCAAACCATCTATACCCTCTAGACCAGTCTGGGAGGAAGTAAAATCATAATAATTGTGACACCTCCCCTAGGTACAGATGTGATAGAAGTAAGGGTCAAAGATTATATAGTCACAGAGGTTCCTCTAAGGAGGAGAGACAAACAGGGCAAAGTGGACCTGTTGAAGGAAGCTACCTGGGCAGTTGAGGCCCAGTATGACAAGAAGGTGCAGAAGTTGAAGGAGGAAAGGGAAAGAAATGAAAATCTCCTCGGGCTTCTCATAGAACTGACACAACCACTGGTCAAGATTCAGATGGAAGCCTCCACCTCTGGAACACCACTCCCGTAGGGTGACATGGATTCTCTAAGGGCTATGAAAAAGAAGGTGTGGGTTGTGGATGGGTGGATCACTAATAAAATCAAAGTCGTAAGGCAATTTTTGGTAGCGACACTCCTGAACAATAACCTTGTGTGCTAGGTGAATGACGCTGTTGTATTATGGGAGAAAGACATAGAAAAATATGAGGAGTGGAGGTCTGAGTTGGAAGAAATAATGAACTTCGGGGAGGAAGCCATTACAGAGACAAGAATTTTGGGAGAAGATCCCTTTGGATTCCTCTGGACCCAACACTCTAGAGTTGGCCTCAAAATTGAGGTGAGCAAGCAACTGGTAGAGGTCCTAAAGAATAGAATCCTGGGAGTCCATAATTCTTTAGATTTGTACATAGCATTCATATCAAGGGTTTTGCAAGTCGATCCCTTCACTACCGGGACTTGTGCCCCATAAGATTTTGTACTGAGAAAATTTGATGACCTGATAGAGTCCTGGTACCAGTCCGCTAGAGATTTTAATGGAGAGAAAATGTCAATATTATCCAAGATGATGCTTTGGGCTCATGACGTAGTGAAAATAGGTAGAGAATTCCAAGAAGGCGCTGCAGATATTGACAAATAATTTGGGGTCATCAACGGCTGATGGGATTGCATCAAGGACATAGATGAGGTAGGGTACAATTTTGGTAAATTCATTATTCTTTGAGCATAAGCTCCCCAACCCTAGAATTGTGGGTCTAAATTTTTTATATTCTTTCATAGAGATCCGCGTCCAGGTTCCTTGGAGCTGACCGATCACTATTGAGTAGTTAATGAGGGGGTTAGCGGGTAGGTGATCCTGATAAGGCATGTTAGATGGAGGGATAGCTTTGATAGATGATTCTCCTGAGATGTCACTCCTACATTAACTCCTTGGTGCACATCGAAGACAGTGAGCCGTAATCAACATTTATGAGGCATGTAGCCTTGGATACCGGGACAATCATATTTCTTCTGTAAATACCCTGACACTCTTCTCTATGCTGATTCTTCCAGTTTTCTCTTCTTGTCTTCTTCCTCTATATTGTCATAACTAACTATCTCGTTAATCTAACTATAATATATTTTATCCATTAAGTGTACATTTAGATTAGGTTAATTTTAGGTCAAACTTTTTCTATAAATAATAAGTCTGACTCCATAAAAAGGGTTGGAAAAATTGATGATTTTGCAGTCTAGCAAGTAATAAAAGATATCTTTTCACTTCTAGTAGTTTCAGGAGCTCAATGCTCAATTGTTCTTTGTATCTTAGAATTCTCCCTTGGAGCCATGGATGTATTTACCAGTGATGCTAGAACCGTTTGAATTAATGAGGAAGGAAGAACACCTTATGGCTACTTGTTATATGTTGTTCTAAACTTTGGAGTTCACAAACATCTTTTGTGCAATATGTTTTCTTATGTCCTTTGCTCCTATGTTTTAGTTTAGATTAATGATCTCATCTCCCCTTACTATTGAATGCATGTGAATCACAGTTTCTTTATGTATTTGGTATTTATAGTAGTTTTCTTACCTTGGAGGTTAGTTTGATGTTTGAATGTTTATTGCATAACTATAGATATAACCCTGATCGATCTTTTGAAGTTTATTTTTATAATCCAAATGCTTGCAGGAAACCCCATTTCCTTTTGAAATCCCCAAAGAAGATGAGTAAAAAAAAGCTAGCCCCTCACACAACAGTCACATGCCCAACTTAGCTACCCCATGCCGTTGAGAGCTGACTACTAGGTGTTTTGAGACTAGGAGAATTCATTCTCTAGAAAACCTCTTCAGGCAGAGTTGGCTAGTACCCTGGTACCCGATGAAAACTTTATCCTTTGTTGGCGGAGCCGGTCACAATGTCTCATCAACAAAAACTAGCACTAGAAGGAGGGCATGAGATCATCTCCCTCAGAATATTTCAATTTTACACCGCCTGAGGGTTCCCCAAGCAATAGTTTTAGGAGCCAGAATTTTTGTGGAATAGGGTCATTGTCACCCTTAAGTTTTGAAAGAATCCTTTGATCAGCCCCAAATCCCAAAGAGTTTGTAGAACTCAGACCTCCTATCTGAAAGAGTAGGACCCAACAAACCAAACATCCAACCAACTTTATCTTGTGATTCGCTGCACACCAAAATACCCAAATACCTCAGATAATCTTGAGGATTAACATCCAACCCAGCCAAAATCAAACAACCCCAATGAAAACCTTCTTTGGTAACACCGGGTCCCCAATAGAGAAGTTCCCCGGTGCTACCAATGATCTTCCTCCACATCTAGAGAAGATCTGTCCCAAGTATGAGCATCTAGGTCCACAAACTGTACAAGAACATCTACAGGCCTATAAGGATGCCATGAACTGACACCGAATAGAACATCAAGATTTTATAACTTAGATGTTTCCTCCATCCTTATGATAGAATGAATTGAACTGGTACCTCAACTTGCCAGCCAACTCCATCAATAGTTGGCAGGATATGGAAGATGCCTTCCTAATGGCCTTCCACATTCATGTGGACCTAGTGTGGTCCCACAACCATTTTATCTCTATCAAGAAGGAACCAAATGAACCCCTCGCCACATTCAATAATCAATTCCAATGTGCCTTGAAGCAGTGCACGGGCCCCTTCATCCCATCCACTAATGTAACCATCTAGACATATCTGAATACCATCGACCCAATTGTTGCCACTCTCCTCTGGAGAACCACTACTACCAATGACCAGGATACTCTGGAAAAAGTTTACAACTTAGCCCTAGAGTTGTCCCGTAGTTTGAGAAAAAATCCTTGTGGGATTGGACATAGTCTACCCTTCAACATGATACCTGGTGGAACTCCTTATGCCAGGGGATACAACCCCAATATTAAAAATGGTGCCCCAATTATGGCCATGTGCCCACTACTGATAGACTAGTAGGTGCGGTATGTTTATCCATCTCAAGCCCAGACAATTCTGGGTCTGGAATATGTTAAATGGAACCAGCCATAGAAAATGCAACAACCCTTGAAATAATGCTCTGGCATACCTTTCTTCCAGTCATCCGGAGCTAGAGGATTGTCATCCTCAACTCTAGGAGCTATTGTCACTTTCCTTGGGAACTCACCATAACAATCATCACACTGTGACACAACTACCCAACTGTCTACTAAGGTTGAATCCCTCTGGAAATTAGTGTCCTCCCTGATGATGGACATGTGATAGCTAAAGGTGGGGCCTTCCGCACCTCACAACACTAATTCCCAGAGAGGGAATATTTTCTCTGTACAATGAAAAACCAACACCGGAGGTCAGAACTACAAGAATGGGCCTTGGCCCAATCAACAACAATGGAACAACAACACCAATATTGGAGGCCCTCCTTCAAACTAGAATGCCACTCAGGGTGGTACTAGACTTAGCCATTCTACATAGCTTGCAGAATTCCACCCCTGACTACGTGGTGTAGATTGCATGACACCGACTCTCATTCTGAGGTGAACTATGCCACACTGGAGAAGATCATCATGATATCCCAGTTGGATAGACAACACCTTGTTGATCCCACTCCCCCACGACCATCCATAGTAGAGCCCCCTCACATTTCCTTCACGTGTGAGACCATCTTCTTTGGGATAGACGAAGAGGAGGAAGAAGAATCCAAATTGTAGGGTTTTTTTGATGAGTCCATCCTTGCCTTTAAGGAAAACTCCTTCACTAGCCTACAAACTCCCTACAACACTCGAGGTTAGGCTGGAAAAGGGCCATGATACACACTAACACCTCTCAAGAATACTCCTCCAGGACAACATGAATGATTTCTCCTTCCCTTTGAAAGGACCTGGATCCAACCAAGCTAGGGATCCGGCTGGGGGAAGCCAACTTTACTTGGGGGGATGGTTTGACACTACTAAGGTGCTAGTGAGCACCACCACCTCCTTGACCTTGATGGAGGTTTTTCTAAATTGTCTCGAGCATAAGAAGTCCCTTCTAAAGATCTTGGGAAACCTGGAAGCTGTCAGTCATCCACCAAAGACTGTCACATTTGATGATGCCAACTCGGCTGTATTTCAAGGAAACACAGAAGATCCTCCTTCCTACTAGGCTTGAATATTCAAGGAAATAACCTATACAACTTCCTAGTAGATTCTCGTGCTTTAGGCAACGTCATGCCCTTATCTAGATGCTAGAAGCTCAGACTCACTCCCACTCCATCCAAAGGCACAGTAGTCCAGTTTCACAAAACTCCTATGAAAATGGTGGGTGAGCTGAAGAATGTCTAGCTTCAGCTCATCTAAGACCCCCAGATATCGAGCACAATAGACATCCAAGTGGTAGACATTTTTGAAACCTACAGGATGATATTAAGTCAAAATTGGTGTAAGGGCCTTAATGGGTATTTCTCTACGGACTTCTCCCACTGGTGGCTCCCCTAGAAAGGGAAATAAAACCAAATTCAGGTGGAGAGTGAACCCAGAATGAAACACGCCCTCACCAAAGTCAGGAGGGTAAATGTAGTTATTTTCTCTGAATCCTCCCCTAGGGTGTAGTGAACATGAGAAATCTTGACCTTTGATTTCATCCCTGGGGAGGATTGCATAGTCTCTTAGAGAATCCAGGACCTAGACGAGAAACTAAAGGGTGAGGTAGACTCACAAGGTAACACGACAACTCTGACCACTCTCTTTTTTGGCACTTAGTGTTTGGTACATTACCATAAAAATTCTGAACTAGAGTGTGAGCCTTGCCTTACCACTGCTACCCGCCACATCAGTGACCTCTAAGAAAAAGAACATAAAACTGGTTCACCTAGACAAAATAATCCATCTAATGGTACACCTAAGGTGTCAATTGTCCATAAACCCAAATTAGAGGATTCTCTAGAGGAATACCTCACCCATGCACCAACAGAGCTAGAGGAATCACCTCCCAACCCTCCCAAAATCAATCCAAATGCTACTTCACCTTCCCAGCCCCAAAAAATGAACAATGACTTATGGATCCTGAAGTTTGATAGATCTCATTCTAAGCAAGGTTGTAGGCCTAGAGTGGAATTAATCAACCTATGGGGGAAATCCTTCCTCATGTCCTATAGGTTACAATTTAACTACACCAATAATGTCACAGATTACGAGGCCTTGGTCCTCAGACTCTTGTTCGGATTGAGAAAAGGGATCACCCACCTCTGGGAAATGGGTGATTAAGACCTGATAGTAAAATAGGTCTGAAGAGAATACATGTTCCATGAAAAAAATTTGGACACCTACCACAATCGGGCATGGAGCCTAATTGAAGACTTTGATGTGTTTGGCATTGAGCTTATTCCCCTGAAATGTAACTATGTTCCCGATGCTCTTGCCATTTATGCTAATGACTCTAGAATTTTTTTGTTGAAATGGTCCCCACCCCGTCCATCCCACATAATATCACCCACTTTCTAGTTTTTGAGGATGAACAACATATTCTATCCTTCATGGCCAATGTTGGAGTCTCTCGAGGATCAGATAGTCAAATAAATTGATCATGACGATATCAAGTAGGGTGAAGAAGATGATGGGATCATTGATCTTCCCACCAACACCATCCCTAAGGGGATGGTAGCTCTAGAATGCATCTTTGATTTAGACCCCCAAGGCCAACATAAGATATCATCATCCTCTGACGTAGGAAAATTTGAAAAAGTAAACATCGACAAGGCTGATGAAGAAAAATTTGTTCATATTGGTACCTCCTTCTCCCTAGAGGAGAAGGAAAAGATTCTCATGGTTCTCTGAGAATAGATTGGTGTTATTTCCTAGGGGTATGAGGATCTTAAAACCTATGACACATCTATCATGACTCATACCATCCCCCTAAAACTAGATGCCAAACCCTTCTGACAAAAGAAAAGGTTGGTAAACCCATTGATGGAACTTCTAATTCATCAGGAGGTTCAGAAACTACTGTCAGCCTAGATTATCTTCCCAATCCAACACATAATATTTTCCAACCTTGTCCCTGTGAAAAATAAGAATGGTGAGATCCACTTGTGTGTGGATTTTTGCAATTTAAACAAGCCATCCAAGAAGGGTAATCACTGTCTCCCCTCACTGGATGAGGTATTACAAATTATCAATGGCTCCCAAATGATGTCCTTCCTTGATGGGTGTTCCATTTGAGGATAGAGATAAAACAACGTTCACCAGCAAGTGGGGAACATTTGCATATTAGAGAATGCCCTTTGGCCTCATCAACACTGGGGCCACATTTCAAAAGGCTGTGGACATTGCATTTGAGGGCCTGGTCAACAAATGCATAATCATCGATATGGATGATTTAACAATCTTTTTGTTGGACAAGCGTGATCATTTTGCCCACCTTCCCTAGACTTGCAAGAGATGTCATCGGTATGGTATCTCCCTCAACCCCAAGAAATGCATATTTGGGGTCACTAAAGGGAAGCGGCTCGGACATATAGTATTTGAGAAGAGGATATCCATTGACCCTGAGAGAGTTGAAGCACTATTAAATTTACAAATTCCCAACAGTAAAAAGGAAATGAGATCTTTCTTTGGAAAGATAAATTTTGTCTGAACATTCATAAATAGATATGTTGAAATTGTTAAACCACTGAATGACATGATGAGGAAAGATACCAATATTGAGTGTAGCCTCGAAGCAAAGTGAGTGTTTTCTCAGATAAGGCAAACCATAGTTGAGGCGCAGGTGCTTGAAAGTCCAGACTATTCCCTCCCATTTCACATCTACTCCTTCACTTCCCGCATTCTTCAGTGGCAGTGCTAACCCAAAAATTTGAGGGGGAAGAGTGACCCATTTCTTTCATGAGCTCCCCCTTCAAAAATGTTGAAGTCCAATATATGCCTTTGGAAATGTAGGCTTTTGCTCTAGTCTAGGTCGTGAAGAAATTCTGGCACTATATTCTCTGGAGCAAAGTGCATGCTATCATTCTAGACCAAGTTGTCAAATCTTTACTGCTACAGAGTGAGCTGGGTGAACATCAAGGGAAATAGATGGCTATCCTCCATGAGTATGATCTCAAGATGCAACCAATGAAGATATTCTAAGGCCAGGGACTATGTAGAGCAATGGCAGAAGTAACTACAAACATTGAATATCAAACCTATACTATGGAGCCCATCACTCAGGCTCCATTGTATACCAAACTGGTATACCTATTTCTCAATAACAGGTTCCCCGAGGGGCTTCCCCCCAACAAACATCACACCTTGTGATTGAAAAGTGCACATTTGATGACAAAAAAATGGAACAGTTTTTTGCAGGAATTTCGAGGGGATTTACCTTCGGTGCATAGGTAGGGACCAAGTTGCCAAAATGATAGAAGAATTCCATGTGTAGTGTTGGTTGTATTTCCTATTTTTTCTGCTTTTCCTTGTTCCTTGTCTTGCCCTCTGAAAGTTTTCAGGGTTTTCATGTCTGAACCTTGCTAAAATAGCTAAAACCCTAAAAAAACCCTAAGTATCCAAGTCTTTAAATGATGTATTGAAACCCTTGGTCAAGTCTTATGTTTCATCATTACCTTTTTTAATCACTTAGGACGTGTGCTTTAAGTTAGGTCACCTAATCGCATTACCCAGAATGAATATGCCAAAACCTTTCCCGACTTCGCTTTTGCCTTGTGTCGCGTAGTCTCCTTATGAAACAGAATATTCCTTCAGCTTCTCAAGACTTAGCGATATCTTATTAGTCGGGTAGTCGCATGAACTTCATATCATAAGCTTTATAATAATGGGACCCACTGCTCAGTCGGGTGATCATAAGAGAAGTAAAAAAGTCAAAGCAATGTTATCAGACTTCGCGATTACTTCATGTCGCATGATCGCTGGATCAGGCCATGGCAAACAGTTAAGTATTTCTTCAGTCACGTGGTCTCGAGATCAAATGGCAGTTAAGAGATAACAGTCCCGATTCTGCAACTAACTATTTGATGTTAGCGATTTATTTCAGTCGGGATGTCGCCAGAACAGGGTGATGACTCAGCTTTTCAGTATGCATTGAGTGGATAAAAGAACAGATGACATCTGTCATAAGGTAAATGGTTGTCAGGAGGTCACCAGAAAGAGGAAATGGATCAAGCGATAAAGAGACTAAGGTATTTTTGCCTTCAGTCGCAAAGTCTCCAGATGACTTAAGGGTATGTAAAATATATGGCGATTACGCGCCAGCGTTTGGATGAAGAAATGAGAGGATCTGACGGTGGTCACGATGTCTTGAGATAAAAGTGCCCCAGGGAAAAGGTCCTCCCGACTTGGCGATTAGGGTATGTTGAAAAGTTGCTCTAAATGAAATAAAGGCACGTGCTATATGTTGAGGTAAAGTTAAAGTTATCTCCCGACTCAGTGACTAAGGTTGTGGTGTGGTCTTAAGAAAGAATATGAGCATCCAGTGACTTAGCGATAACTATGGAGATTAATGATAAATGGTTTGTCACCAAGTCTGGACAAGAATGATGAGTTAAGGTTAACTCCATGCGACTTTGATTTCCACTTATGTCGTTTGATCGCCAGATGGACTTGGGTCAGCCAAGATAAAGAAAGTGCATTGTCGCCAGGTCTAGAGATTAAACCATGGTTAAAGAAAAGTGCTCACGATAAAAAGACTTCCTGCAGTCGCGAGGTCGCTGGATCACGAGATCTAAAATGCGGCGCCAAGTGGATGACATGACAGAACAGATCTCTTGGCAACCAATCAGAGGATATAATTTTGATTACTGTGCACAAAAGGTAGCTGAGATGTATGACAGAGAACGAATCAAGGGATAACATGTCAGCTGTCTTAAATGGTTTATGATTGCGCCAAAGATTCATAATTTGAAATTTGATTTTCTATCAAATTTCGTGCAACTACGGATAGGTTTTTGAAAGCTCACGGCATGGAAGCTTAATGGCAGAACTGACGTCTCCAAATTATGAGCTATGTACTCTGAATAAAAATGGCTATAAATAGATGATTGAGCATTCATTCTTGTTCACCGTATTTTCAAAGTTTTCAGAGCCAAGTTGCTAGGTTTTTGTTGAAAAGTGATATTCAGAGCAGTTGTAGTATATCCAATGTAATCAAAAATTTCTAAGGTTGCAGTGAATTGTGCTCAGGACAGATAGCTGATATTGAAGATTAGATTTGTTTCAATATCGTTTCAAGCAAAGAATTTCAAGCTGTCACAAAGATGAGTAGGGCTGTGAGCGTTGCTTCTACAAGTGGAGGCAGTGGAGAAGAGCTGAAAGGAAAGCCAAGCTACTCAGACGAATTTCTCTAGCTGCTACCAGGTTCAACATAGAATAGGAAGATTGATGCAGGTGTGTTTAAAGATGACTTCATGAATATCAGAGATGCTACAACCCCGGGCACAACAGGTTATTCTCTTTTTACATACTTTTATAAAATTTTTGATAAGCCTATCCCTGTTTCGAACCCTTGGACATCTGGTGTGGGTAGGTTATTAGTTCCTGATGTGTTCCTTGATGTTGACCTATTTTTGGACCTAGAAAATCATTATGATTCCCTTACAAAGACCATTAAGAGAGAGGATGGCACTGCCTTGCTGATACAGAATAGAAATTCTTTCATGCAAGCATTTGGTTTATTCAGTACCATGTCTACCAAAATTGACATGAAAAAGCAGGAAAAAAGATATAGTGCTAAGCCTGGTGTTGCAAGGAGCTTGTTGAAGAAGCACATGCCAAAAGAATTAAGAGATCATGTAGGTCCTAAGGCTGAACCCTATCCTTATTATTACAAGGACCTGCATTTTTATATCAAGTACAATGCATATGCCCTTTGCAGAGTATTGGGAATAGATGGAGACGCAGAGAGAATAGGTCATGGCATCCTAATGATGGTCTTGGACCTACAAGAGGTGCATTCAAGCATCAGTTATGACTATATTCAGCATATAATTGATGAGATGCATGAGGGTTTTATTGCCACTCAAAAGAAATTGAAAAACCCCAAGGAGAAGGAAGAGCCAAAATTTTTGCACTATTCAGTCCTGATGCACCTTCTCTTGTATTACAACTTTGCAATCATGGATCCTAATAATTTATCTCCTCAAAGATTCTTTCAAGCACAACCAAATCCTGTCCAGTTCTGGGTTAGGGTTTGGAACTATACTTCCAGAGATTGTGACTTCTGTGCCTTCGAGAATTGGATAGTATATCCAATAGTAAAAAGTCTGGGAATAAACAGGACCAGAATTCCCTTAAAGGTCATACAACTGCTTAGGCCTTGTGAGTATCTAGAGAATTGGCCTGGAAACCATAACTGGGGTGACTTCTTCTTGGAGGATAATTTCACCATATTCAGAGTATTTGGGTGCATTCACCCACCCCATATTTTGCCTTATTATGTGCCAATGAGAGTTGCTGCCATGGAATTTATCTGGCAGCTAATGTTGACTGATAATGAGCACTTTTCTCCACATAAGAAGGGAACCATAACCCCTAGGCAATTTATAATTGCAAATTTTACAATAGGTAAGAATGCCATGGATGAATTAAGTCAATGGCTAGAGAAATTCAAAATGGGGGCAGCCCCTTACAGGTATATTGACCCAGAAGGCTTCATGGCAGGGGTCAGAAAATTGTACACTCCCACTATTCCAAATACAAATGTGCATTGTGAATGCATAGAGGAGGATGCTACAAGAAATAACTTAGATGAAGATGACATCATGTGAAAAGATTGAAAATTCAGGAGCTGCTGAAGTTGCAGACTCAAATAAAGAGGAACGGCTTATCTTTTGGAGGTTTTTTCCATGACCTCATGTATTTTGATAGGATCAAAGCCATGATTGACAACTACTATATGATGTTAGATCAATTGGATACAGTCTTGGCTAAGAAAGGTGCTCAATCTCCTGAGCATTCAGAGTCAGAGTATGAGAGTGGAGATGATAGTGACTATGCATGGCCTTATTTGTCTCCTCCACAACAACATGCCCAAGAACAACAAATGATTAAGAACCCACAGCTGAAAACAAAAGAACAACACATTATAGACTTAACAGTGGCAACACAGCCTGATGATGTGGAGGAGCCTGCAGCAAAAAGAAAAAAAACTTGAATTAGGCCAACCTTCAGCAGAGGGATAGAATAAGAAAAAGGACAAGGTTAAGGCCTTGATACCAGGTACCAGGTTATATGACCATAACCTAAGAAAGGAAATTAGACAAGGAAAGAAACAAATGCCTGATCCAGAAGATAAATTTGAGATCCCACTAAGGTCATGTGTGGATGAAAGATTACTTAACCAACAGAAGTTCTTGGATGATGATAATTTTGTAAAGACTGAGGAATTTAAAGATTTCCTTAGATGGCACAAAGTAGAGCAGCTGAAGTCCCAATTACTTGTGGATGGGAAGGAGACAATCACCAATGATGCTCTTGTGGCCCTGCAAACTTATGATCCTAAAATTGAAGACATTTCTCCTGAGGATGCCAGGAAAATGGTATTGGGAAGTGGTATTTTATTGGCTAAGGGCTGGGATTTGGCATATGCATTTGTCATAGATCAAATTAGGAAGCAGCTTGACCTTAAAATGGTCAGTGAAGTCCAAATCGGAGAAATGATCAAGGGATTTGGGTATGACCCAAAGTCTCAAGCCTTTGCAATGTGGAACCTGAGCCCTAAAGAGAAAAAGCCCC
>MU226388.1:318382-330860 GCA_018584345.1 Thuja plicata
ACTTTATGCATTCTGGAAGTCTGACTCATCACCCCTGTTCTGGCGACATCCCGACTGAGTAAAATCACTTAACCTGAAACTGTTAGTCGCTGGGTTGGGACTGTTATCCACTAACCGCCAAATATCATGAGACCACGTGACTGAAGAGAAACCTTAACTGTTTGAATGTCCTGATCCAACGATCACGTGACATGAAGGAGGTGCAAGGTTGGAAGACATTTCTTTGACCTGTTGACTCTTCACGTGATCACCTGACTGAAGGTGGGTCCCGTTCATTTTAAAAGCTCAAAACATGATTATCAAGCGACAACCGACCAAAAGGAAATCGCTAAGTCTCGATATACAGATGGAATATTTGATTTCTTAATGAGACTAAGTGACACAAGGTAAAAGCAAAGTCGGGAGATGTTTTGGCATATTCATTTCCGGTAATGCGATCAAGCGACCTGACTTAATTTTTAATAAAGCACATGCCTTTAGTGACTTGAAAAAGGTAACGAGGAAATAGAAAGACATGGCTAAGGGTTTTAAAATGCATCGTTTAACATTTGGCCTTATGGTTTTTTCAGGGTTTATCAGGATTTTGACAAGGAATAAGAATGAAAACCTAAAAATTTTTAGAGAACAAGGCAAGGAACAGGGAAAAACAGCAAAAACACGAAACACAACCAACAAACCCTATGCTAGGGAATTTTTGGCATGGATGTATTATTTCTTATACTGCATCACCACTCACAGTCAGACCATTGATTGGAAAGCTATTATCACCAATCATGTGGACTTCCAATTGAAGAACGTCAACGGGAATTTGATGTTCCACATGACTTCATATGTGTTATGGGCACTGGCACAATAGAGATCTGCTCTTTGAGGTTTGGAGACAATGGGTATTCTTGGGAATGGGCCTGACCAGAATGTCCTTTGGGAACATTATCCCAAGATCCAATGGGAAGCCAGCTTCCCCAATTTTTGTCAGGTAAATGAGACATTCATTTACCACAACATTTTGACACTTACTCAATATTTTGGGTACCGGTTGTCCAAGGAAGAAATGACCTTGGTGAGTTGTTCTGGTAATTATTTTATTTAGTTTTAGCAACATTCTTACATTCAGGTGACCAGGTTTTCCTGAAATTCATACCTACTCCCCAAGCATTGTGGGGATAGGATTAGTCTTTTGGAGTTCTACAGGCAAATCCTGGAACTTCACTCATTTTTTTTATTGAAGAAGGTTACCTCCCTCCCATTCTCATTCACTTGCGAGAACTATTCTTGAAGTCTTGCTGTGGCCAAGGAAGTTGATAATGAATTAAGAAGTTTGGGATTGGCCAAGTATTGGGATTTGATGCATTTGAGCTCTCATTAGAGGAAGATCCAGAATTTTGTGAACCTTGGAAGGCTTGTAATGAACTTATTGTTGCAGAAAAAATAAAGTGATTGGATTATTTCATTCAAGATGGGATATTATTCAGAATTAATCAATTATGGATACCTAGGAGTTTCATGAGAGATAATCTGATGAAGGAGAAACATAGTGGGGGTTTAGCAAGACATTTTGGTATTGATAAGACAGTAGCTTTCGTAAGTGAGAAATACCACAAATTCAGAAGGATGTGAAATATTTTTTACAGAGTATTAAGGTATGTCAAGTATAAAAAGGTAGTAGTTAGAATGTGGGATTGTATACACCTTTGACAATACCGGCCAGACCTTGGGAGATATTAGTATGGATTTTGTACTTGGTTTTCCTAGAACACGGAGAGGATATAACTGAATTTTTGTGGTTGTACACATATTTTCTATGATGAATCATTTTATCCCTTGTAATAAGAATATATATGTAGTGCATGTAGCTAATTTATTTATTAGGTAAATTATGAGATTACATGGATTACCGAAGATCATTATTTTAGACATGGACAATAGGTTTGTTGGTTATATTTGGAGAACACTTTGTAAGAAGATGAAAACTGATTTGAAGTTTATTTTTACTTTTCATCCACAAATTGATGGATAGACAGAGGTTGTGAACATTAATTTAGGAAACTTGTTGAGGTGTTTTGTTGAAGATAAGCCTGGAAATTGGGATTAAGTTTTTCCAAAAGCAGAGTTCACTTATAATAATTCAATAAATAGTAGTACACGAAAGACACCAATTGAAGTGGTTACTGGGTTTAATCCTAAGGGAGTAGTAGAATTAATTGATTTCAATAATGATGTTAATAAGAGATTTAAAGGAGAGGAATTTTCTAATGTTATGAGATCATTATATCAAGGAGCGAGACATCATTTGGGAGAAATGAATCAAGTTTATAAGAGGAGAGAAGACATGAAGATGAGACATAAGAAATTTCAAGTAGGGGATGAAGTTATGGTATACTTGAAAAAGGGTATATTTCCTGTTGTAACTTATAACAAGTTGATGATGAATAATTTTTGTCCTTGTAAAATCTTGAGGCGATTTGATTCAGGGAATGCATCTTAAGTGAAACTACCAGAGGACATCTAGATATATTATCAATATTTAATATTGCAGATTTATATAAGTATAATGAATTTGATTGTAGTAGGAATGACAGATCATATGATGGAAAACAATATCCTAAGAATCAGATGGATCAGATAGAACAAATTTTGGATAGAATATTTGATCGAAGTACAAGTGGTGAGTAGTATATGGAATATATTGTAAAATAAAAGGACATAGCAACAGATGATTCTCCATTGATTTCTCAGGATGTGGTTGACAAATTAGGTTTTCCTTTTTCCCCAAAAAAGTAAGAGGATCACTTTTCAAGTACCCCAGGTGTCTGATGCAGGAGCATCTTTGGATTTTGGCAATATTGCATCAAACAAAAAAAATTATTTTCTTGTTTGATCAATATGTTGTTTATGTTGATGGTCGATCTATGGTTGTTCTTTTGTTTTTTCGTCGATGCATTGTATTTGTGTCTTTGTAATGGACCCTATCCTATGCTCACACATCATTTGGATTCATCATGTGTGAAATTTTGTAGATTCTTTGCATGACTGTCATGTTCTTCTTTTCTCGATCAGTCATCGTGTTTTTTGATCTTCCAATGGGAATCTTTGTACACAATTGGGCCAGCTCATTGATACATTTGAGCATGAATTTATTGTATGGTTTCATCTCTTATTTATTTCATTGGAGTTTTTTTGAGTTGATTTGGGTCCTGACCTATTTGTTGAAACATATTTTCTCCATTATTGAGAATTGTAATCTTCTCTTGGCCAACCTAATGTTGTGATTGCTTTATAATCTTATGAACTTGTTCCTAAGGGGTAGGTGATTTATATAAGATTGTTTGGCAATAGTTGGCTAGGGTTTGTAATAGGTTTTATGATTATAATTAGGAATGTATGGTTTCCATGTGGTGCAGAAGCACACCTAACTCAACCCCTAGCTCCTTATTTTTGGCATGTACTAACTCTACCCAAGTCAGGAGAGTGTGTGTGGACCTTAGAAGGTCATTTTCTTTGTTTTATTTCCCTAAGATGGATATGACTAGGTCAATCCATGTTTATCTAGGTTTTGTGTGTGTGAGGTAGGTTCTTTAGCCTCTAGAAATCCAACCAAGGCATCAAGAACCTTGGATAAGCTATTCTGTTAACACTGTGCCAAGTTAACACTGCAGTGTTAACACTGTGCCGAGTTAACACTGTAGTGTCGAGTTAACACTGTAGTGTTGGGTTAACACTACAGTGATGAGTTAACACTATAGTGCCGAGTTAACACTATAGTGCCAAGTTAACACTACAGTGTCGAGTTAACACTGGAGCTCGGCCAACATTGCATTACTGTCGCTCGGTAATATTCAGTTGTAACGGCTTGTGAAAAGAGGATATTGTCTTTTATGGATAGTATGGTTAGTGTAACGGTTCCTAAAGAGATTCTTGCAAATGAATGGACCATTAGGGTTGTTTCCAATGAGAGGATGGTTACTAATAACATCCAAAAGCATTCATTTCATAGATCTAGAGAAGCTACAGGAAATCACAAACTTGTAGATTATTGTACTGTTTTGTTTTGTTTCCAGTAATGAGAAGTTGCAAATAGTGTGTTTATTGGATATCAAACTTCTTTGTTCATTTTGCATGCAAGTAGATTAGTTACTTTATTTTCTATTTCGTAATTTTTTAGTTCTTCACCCATTTTGGGTTGTGACCATTAATGGCCCCTCAAGACTCCTGAATCCATGGTGAGAATCATGTGTTAGGATGGAACTCGAGAGGTACCCTTGTACATAGTTTCCTTTTTGTTTTTTGTAGGAAAAGCAACAACAAAGAGTCTTGAGATCTTACCCTAGGAAAGCTTGGTAATAGTCCGGCTAGGGAAGAGAATGAAAGCAATGTTCTAAGAACATTGATTGAGTGAGCAGAATGAATCTATTTGTGTAGGTTCAGCAAGAAGAGGATGAAAATCATTTTGATGGGGACTGAGTCTTGAAGAGGAGGTAAAGTTGAGAGTTTCTTACCCTAGTTAGGGTTGTGAATACCCTAAGGGATCTAGGAGAAAGATCTCATAACATAGCCAAGATAGTTCTGTAGCAGCAACAAGACTTTTGTCCACATCAGATTCATATCAGAGCCCTAAAAGATTTGGGTGTGTGTTGTTTGGATGTTATCTATAGAAACTTCTGTCAAATCATCCAAGATGGTGACCAATGCGAAACTTGCAAAATATGTTGAAGAGAAAAAGGAGGAGAATAGACTCCTGAAGGAACAGTTAACTGAGATGGTGACTAAGTTGGAAGAAGTGCAGCTTAGGACTACTTTAGTGAGTGAACGAATGAGAGAAGCTAATGGAAAGGGTAAAGCAGTGGTAGAGGAAGACATTATTCCAGAGCCAGACCCTGTCCTTCAAGAAGGGCCATTCTTGAAACATTGAAGGCAATGAGTGGTAAGTCCTTAGAAGGTGTGCCTCTATTTAGTGGCAAGATGGAACCATAATTAATCATGGAATGGATAGAAGGTCTTGAAAGTCACTTTGACTATGATAATGTGACTGAAGCTCAGAAAGTAAGAATAGCCAAGACAAGGTTGAGAGGAACTGTTCTCACTTGGTGGAAGTTTGTCCAAGATAAGAGGGAAAAAGAAGGAAAGAAACCCATAACCAGTTGGAAAGGTATGGTGGCCAAGATGAAGGAAACTTATCTTCCTGATGATTATGAAGTGCAGTTGGACAAAAAGAGATATAATCTAAGACAAAAAGATTTATAAGTCAGTTCCTACACTAAATAATTTCACAAACTATGCTTAAGGTCACATGTGATGGAAGAAGAAAGCCTAAAAGTGGCTAGGTACTTGAATGGACTCAAGTGGAGTATCCAAGAGGAAATTAGTCTTTTAAACCCCAAGAATATACACCAATGTTACCAACTAGGCCTCAAGGTGGAGGAAAAATTCAAGAAGAAGCAATATTCAAATAGCAGAGGATGAGGAAGAGACAGCAGAGGTCATAGAGGAGGATATGGAGGAAGAAATTAGAATGAGTCCAAACTCACTAAGAATAAAGGAGAATCCAGTAACACAAGAGGTGGTTACAACCATGGAAGAGGTTCACATATTAGTTCAAGAGGAAGAACTAAAAACCAAGGAAGAGGATCTTACTTCTCTTTAATGAAGTGTTACAACTGTCAGCAATTTGGACATCCTGCATATCAGTGTCCTGAAAAAGGTTCTACTTCTCAAGGAGGTGGAAAAAGAGTTAACTATGTCCAAGAAGAATCAAGTTGCAGCAGAAAACCATCTGAGGTACTATTAGAATCAGAAGAAGGTGAGAACCTCATGATAAGGAGGACCTTAATCAGAGAGCCAAGCAAAGAAGAACCAAACCAAAGGAGAGAACTCTTTCGAATGAAGTGCAAGATTACAGGAAAGGTGTGTAGAGTCATTATTGATTTAGGCTCAACTAATAATATCATTAGTGAGGAAGCAGCCAACAAGTTAAATTTGAAAAGGATTCCACATGAAAACCCATACAAGGTTACATGGCTCAACAAAGGACAACATGTGTTTGTAGGAGGACAAGCATGGGTAGAATTCACCATTGGAAAGTATAAAGATAGAGTTCTATGTGACATTCTTCCCATGGATCCATGTCATCTTCTACTCGTAAGACCATGGCAACTTGATAGCCAAGCCATACATGATGGAACCAAGAATGCATACTCATTCAAGAAAGATGGGGTGACTTTCAAAATTCAGTCCTTAATAGAAGAAGGAGAAATGAAGACATCAAATCCAAGTGTGCTCATGGTTGGTGAGAAGGAGTTCTTGAAGAATCTAGAAGAAGGAGAAGGAGTTGGTTTTGCTTTTGTATTGAAGCCAAAAGATGAATCTTTTTTCAAGAAATCAGAAATACCAAATGAGGTAAAAGAAATACTTGAAGAGTATAGAGATATTGTGAATGATGGTCAGCCCACTCCCCTACCTCCCAAGAGACTTGTTATTCACAAGATTTACTTTATTCCAGGAGCTACCTTACCCAAAAAAGCTGCCTATAAGATGACCCCTCAAAAAAATGAGGAAATAGCCAAGCAAATTAGAGAGTTATTAGACCAAGGCCTAATTAGAAAGAGCATAAGCCCATGTGCAGTCCCTACTATTTTAGCACCTAAGAAAGGAGGAGCTTGGAGAATTTGTACTGATTATGGAGCCATAAATAGAATCACCATTAGGTATAGGTTTCCAATACCCATAATTGAAGACCTAATGGATTGTTTAGGGGAGGCAAAGTACTTTAGCAAGATTGATCTTAAGAGCGGCTACCACAAAATCAGAATTAACGAAGGAGATGAATGGAAGACAACCTTAAAAACTATAGAAGGTTTGTATGGATGGCTTGTAATGCCATTTGGTTTGTCTAATGCACCCTCAACCTTTTTGAGGTTGATTAATGAGGTATTGGTAGAATGGATTGGTAAATGTGTTGTTGTCTACCTAGATGACATTTTAGTTTTCAGCAGAACTAAGCAGGAGCATATTAGGCATTTGAAATTTGTTTTCAAGAAATTTCATGATGAAAAGATAATGATCAACTTGGAGAAGTGTGACTTCATGAAGCAGGAGCTTGTATATCTTAGTTTTGTTTTGTCACAGGGTAACCCCAAAATGGACCAAGAAAAGGTGGATGCCATTCTAAGTTGGCGTACTCCCAAGGCTGCCACTGAGGTGAGAATTTTCCATGGTTTAGATCACTATTACAGAAATTTCATTAGACATTTCAATGGGATTTTTACACCCATGTTAGACACCATTAGAGGTGGGATGAAGATAAAGTTTCAATGGACACCACAAGTAGAAAAAGGGTTTGAAACACTCGAGGAGAAGATAGTAGAGTTGCCTACTCTAGTTCTTCCAAGCTTTGATAAGATTTTTATAGTAGAATGTGATGCAAGTAATGTGGCCATAGCGGCTGTCATAAGCCAAGAAGGAACACCAGTAGCTTTCCATAGTGAGAAGATAAATGATGCAAAGAAGAAGTACTCTTCTTATGACTTAGAGTTGTATGCTCTAGTCCAAGCACTCAAGAAGTGGAGGAACTACTTTCTGCCAAAGGAGTTCATAGTATATATTGATAACCAAGCTCTCATCTTCCTTAACTCTCAAGACAAACTTAGCAGCAAACACATGAAGTGGGTGGAGTATCTACAAGCCTACACTTTCAATATCAAGCATAAAAAGGGAGTACAAAACAAGGTTGCTAATGCATTGAGAAAAAGGCTGCTCATAGTACAATAATTTCAGCTACAAAGCATAGGTATTGATAGCTTCAAAGACCTATATGCTGCAGATGAAGATTTTTCCCAAATCTACAAGGTATGCAAGGAGTTCAAGAACAACTTTCATGGTGAGTTTTTTGAATATACTTTGTAGAATGATTTGTTGTTTAAAGGAGGTCAACTTTGTGTTCCTAAAGGATCTATGAGGGAGAATTTGATCCAAGAAAAACATAATGGAGCACTTAGTGGTAATTTTGGAGTCGGTAAGACTCAAGAGCTAGTCACTAGGTTCTATTTTTGGCCTAGAATGAATAAAGATGTTAGACAATATGTTGAGAGTTGTGTAGTGTGTCAAAAAGAAAAGGGCACATCTTCTAATGCAGGTATTTATCAGCCACTTCCAATCCCAACCAGACCATGGGAATGCATAAGCAAGGATTTTTTAGTTGGTTTGCCAAGAACAAGGCAGGGATATGATAGTATTTTTGTTGTAGTGGACATATTTAGTAAGATGACACATTTTATACCTTGCAAGACTATTCATGATGCTTGTAACATTGCTCAGATATTTTTTAGTGGAGTGGTGAGGATACATGGACTGCCACTTAGTATTATTTCTGACAGGGATAGCAAATTCATGAGCCATTTTTGGAAGACCTTATGGCAAAAGCTGGGTACTAACTTGTCTTTTGGATCTACGTATCATCCACAGACAGATGGCCAAACATAGGTAGTAAATAAGAGTCTTGGTAACTTACTAAGATTCCTCACAAAGGAGTATGGTAAGCATGTGACCAACTCATTGGACAAGCTGAATATGCATACAATGATATAGTGAACATATCAACTGGTAAGAGTCCTTTTGAAATTGTTTATGGTTTTCACCCAAGAGGAATTTTTGAGTTTAGAGAATTGAAGGAAGGAATGCATGGTAGTGGACATGCTAAGGACTTTTCTCATTCAATGAGAGAAGTACATGAAAGTGTGAGAAAGAATTTGGCTGAGAATGCCGAAAAGGTAAAGCAAAAGGTGGATGCAACAAAGAGGGATGTTCAGTTTCAGATTGGAGACTTTGTGATGGTACTCTTGAACAAACATAGGCTGTAGAAAGGTGTTCCTCACAAGCTACATATGAAGAGGCTAGGTCCATGTAAGATACTTGCAAAGTATGGAAACAATGCATACAAGGTGGAGCTTCCTGAAGACATTGGGTTGTCACCAGTTTTCAACATTGCAGATTTGATAGCATACAAAGGACCAATTCAAGATGATAATCAGAGCCTTCAAGAGATAATACAAGAGGTAAAAGATCTAAAATTAGCCCCTACTCTATCTATGATAGCTGAAAAGATACTAGACTCAAGGGTCTACAAGAAGACTAGGAACAAAGACTATATAGAGAACCTTGTTAAATGGCATGGCAAAGAAGAATTTGATGCTACTTGGATCAAAGAAATAGACTTCAAGAGGTTGGGCATTGATACAAACATGCTCAATCCAAGGATGGATTAACCTTTCTTTTGTCTAGGGGAGTATGGTGTAGAAGCACACCTAACTCAACCCCTAGATCCTTATTTTTGGCATGTACTGACTCTAGCCAAGTCAGGAGAGTGTGTGTGGACTCTAGCCAAGTTAGGAGAGTGTGTGTGGACCTTAGAAGGTCATTTTCTTTGTTTTATTTCCCTAAGATGGATATAAATAGGTCAATCCATGTTTAGCTAGGTTTTGTGTGTGTGAGGTAGGTTCTTTAGCCTCTAGAAATTCAACCAAGGCATCAGGAACCTTGGATAAGCTATTCTGTTAACATTGTGCCGAGTTAACACTGTAGTGTTAACACTGTGCCGAGTTAACACTGCAGTGCCAAGTTAACACTGTAGTACTGAGTTAACACTGTAATGTCGAGTTAACACTATAGTGCTGAGTTAACACTGCAGTGCTGAGTTAACACTAGAGCTCGACCAACATTGCATTACTGTCGCTCGGCAATATTCAGTTGTAACAGCCCATGAAAAGAGGATATTGTCTTTTATGGACAGTATGGTTAGTGTAATGGTTCTTGAAGAGATTATTGCAAATGAATGGACTATTAGGGTTGTTTCTAATGAGAGGATGGTTACTAATAACATCCAAAAGCATTCATTTCAGAGATCTAGAGAGTAGAGATAGAAGAAAAGAGAAGCTACAGGAAATCACAGAGTTGCAGATTATTGTACTGTTTTGTTTTGTTTCTAGTAATGAGAAGTTGCAGATAGTGTGTTCAGTGGATATCAAACTTCTTTGTTCATTTTGCATGCAAGTAGATTACATACTTTATTTTCTATTTCGTAAGTTTTTAGTTCTTCACCCATTCTAGGTTGTGATCATTAATGGCCCCTCGAGATTCCTGAATCCATGGTGAGAATCATGTGTTGGGATGAAACTCGAGAGGAGCCCTTTTACATAGTTTCCTTTTTTTTCTATAGGAAAAGTAACAACAAAGATTCTAGAGATCTTACCCTAGGTGAGGTTGGTAATAGTCCAGCTAGGGAAGAGAATGAAAGTAATGTTCTGAGAACATTGATTGAGTGAGCAGAATGAATCTATTTGTGTAGGTTCAGCAAGAAGAGGATGAAAATCATTTTGATGGGGATTGAGTCTTGAAGAGGAGGTAAATTTGAGAGTGTCTTACCTCATTTCGGGTTGTGAATACCCTAAGGAATCTAGGAGAAAGATCTCAGAACACAGCCAAGCTAGTTCTGTAGCAAAAACAAGACTTCTATGCACATCACCATGTGACAAATCTATTGTAAATTGTTTTATGAGAATAATAGAAGGCTGATCTCTCATTTCTATCCATCTTGGCTTGTTGTTTTTCATTGTGTTGTATCGATTGCAATGATTGTACTAATTTTAAGGTTTCTCCATTCTTGGCTACATTAGGTTTAGATGAAATAGAAATAATAACTAACATGCATAAATTTTTTTAATAAAAATAGGATGATAGGTGTGTGATTTTTAGTTGTCCTAGATCAAATAAAGGTTAGCCAAAGTCACCTTTTTCCTAGCACTTTGTGATGAAATGAATTGTAGACTATAGATCCTAATATAATCTTTCTATAGGTTTTATGAATAGATGCCACATATTTTCTTAAAAAGAAGAGAGAGAAAAGGGTTTTCGAAAGGGGTTTTCCCAGGTAAACACCTAGATTTGGAATCAACAATTAAAGTGAAATGAGGTATGCTAAAAAGGAAAGAATTCTGATATATATGAGAGAATAGATCTTAGAAATAAGGCATCTTATACCTTGATGGTGAGAATGTGATCATAAATTTTAATGAAATAACACCACAACAAGAAACCCTAAAATGAAATCATAATTTAGACACACTTACATGAAGGTTGTTTAAGCTCACCATAATTAAACATATGGTGTGATGAAATACCTTCAATGCTTGAATCTATCTTCTTACTTCTTGAGTGCTTCAGATCATGAATGCTTAATTTGAATGTATGTCAAAATAAGGGAGGAATCCTTGTTTATATACCTCTCCTATCTATTTTAGGGTTTAAAATGCTAAGGAGGCAGACAAGGATCTTGGAATCCAACTAAAACCAAATAAATATTACCTGATTTAAATTGGTGGCCAACTCTTAGGGTTAGGGATGAATTAATGGATAGAGGAAAATAAAATTCACCCTTTTCTACCCAAAGTAGAGTAGAATTTTGACAAAAGGTTGTATTAGGTATCAAGATTTTAAAAATATATGCAAAATAAAGGCGAGCAAGAGAAAAAAAAATGCACAAGGAAAAACATGCTAGAATGGGGCCTAGGTAAGTAAGAAATTATATACAGATATAATTTATGATGTTAAATTTAACTACCACTTAAGCACGAATATGATCTTACACACATACTTGTATGAATTACAAGAAAGAGATATGGAAAGGGATATATGATAATGGGAAATACTAAAAAAAGATAACACTAAAGATAGAAAATTTCCAAAATCCATGAAATGATACTTATATGCATCTGGGCAAGATTGTATATATTTTTAGCATCGACATTTCAAATCATACTCCATGATCAATCATCAGGATGAGAGAGTTTTAGAATGAAAATACATAGTAGATTGCACTAAGGCACAATAAAAGAAGAGAGAGAGTGGGAAAGAAGATACATAGTTCAAGAGACAACACAAAAAGAAAAACAATGAAATGACATAGCCCAAAATAGAAACCACCACAATCAACCCACCTCAAAAGTAAAAAAAGCCAAAAAATAGGACCAAAATTATAACTCAATGAAATAAAATGAATAAATAAATATAAAAATATATAAGAAACAAAAAGTAACTAAATAGAAAAATAAACAAAGATAATTTAAAAAAAATAAATTACCAAAAACCGAATGAAAGTAAATAAGAAAAAGAATAAAAAGAGAAAATATAAATAAATAAATGAAATAATAAATATATTTAATATAATATAAAAAATAATAAAATATAAAATAAAAATCACTCTCTCTCAAAATACAAGTCAATTAAAATATATATATGTATATATATTTATATTTATTATTTTTATTTTTATATATTAGTTTATATTTAATATATTATTGTAGTTATATATATTGAAATATTGTGTACACATACACACACAAACACACACACACACATAGATAATACATATACGTATACATACATACATATACATATACACATACATAGACATATATATATATATATATAT
>MU226388.1:367195-405012 GCA_018584345.1 Thuja plicata
TATATATATATATATATACATATACATATACATATATACACATATACATATACACACACACACATATATATATTATAAATATAGACACAAACACACACACACACAAACAAGAATGCAAGAAAGAATACCAAGATAAAATAAAAATAGACCCAAAAGAGAAAAAAAAATAGGAAAAAAAACAAAACCAACACAAACCTAAAGAGAAGAATAAGAAAAAGAAAAGAACCAGTCAAGACGTATAAGAGCCAAAAAATAAAGAACCTAAAGAACCAAAGGAATAAAAACCAAGACAAATTAGGGGGGTCACAATAGCGGCGAAGGGGAAGAATGAGGGACCAAACTAGGGAACAACCACTCGACCAGGAGGATGAAGCCCTTAAAGAAGGGGCGATGGTGCAGGAGCACCCTTGAGATGCCAGCAAGTTTGGTGGTCTCTTGTCTTTTTTGGTGTTCTAGTGTGTGTAAGACCCTCTTGTAGGGAAATGTAAATACATAAGGTCATGTGGACCAAGAGTGATTTGCTAGGTTTTAGTTTTGCTCTCTGATTTGTGAAAATACCTCTATTTTGGCTCCATTTAGTGAGCTATACTTGATGATGTCATCAAATGTCAGAGTGAAGTCATGGTGGTTCTTAGGGTCCTTGGATACCCTAGGTGGTCTAGCTAAGGTTAGATAGGTTTAATTGGTGGTGAAACACTTAAAAAGTGTAAGTTGCAATTACAATGTAA
Organism: Thuja plicata; assembly: GCA_018584345.1. Classification (NCBI taxonomy): domain Eukaryota; kingdom Viridiplantae; phylum Streptophyta; class Pinopsida; order Cupressales; family Cupressaceae; genus Thuja; species Thuja plicata. The sequence goes on from MU226388.1 coordinate 367,924, forward strand.
AATGTTGCTATGCAACATTAGTAACTTTTAAAATTTGCTGACAACATTTTGTTGTCTAGAGGGTTTCGAGGTTCTAATGGTTTTTGAACCCATAGAAGGAGTGAAACATGTGTGTGGGAAGTATATAAGGTGGAAAAAACCCTAATTTCAGAGAGGAGAAGAGATTGTACAGATTTTGGATATTGGAGCAGAGAGTTTTAATTAGCAGACAAAAAATTTGAAGGATTTTTGGTGTTATTTTGTTGTTCATGGAATGAAATTGAGGATGTGACTATTGGATACTATTTTTGTACATGTTTCATAGCTTTTTCAATATTTAGTTTGATTTTTATTTATTCTTGCTTTGTTGTTTGTAAATTATTTTGGTTTTGGACTATTTGTTGTCCAGTTTTCGCCAAGGAGCAACGATGTGGACCTAACTCCACTTCCCACCATTGGTTATGTATGACCACCTAGGAATGGAGACTAGGTCCATGGAGCTTCAAGAATGTGGTAGGAGGAGCTCTAGAAGTTCCTGCAAGTATTTTTAATAACTTGCCCTAGGCGAGCTACATGCACAGCCCGGTTAGGAAGAGCAAGTGACAGTTGGTTTCAAAGTTGCAGGGGGTGTTCTCATGAGCCAAGAAGTCCATGGGTGTACTAAAGGATGTTATGTAGGTGTTCCCCAAAGTGGAGGAGTTCCCAAGAATCCAAAATGCCAAGTTTTGAATCCTAAGACCTCAAACTGGTCCAAAAGCAAGAAAGAAGCCATTTTCAAGAAGCAGAGTGTACGGACAGTATTGGACCCTAAGACCTAGAAAATCCTTGTGGGTTTTTGCTTTACTTGAAGATTGTATGAAGATATTTGGGGTTTCCTTTGGAGGTTTTGCACTAAAAAAGTGATGTCCTATAATTTAGGAGGCCTATTTGGTAGAAAAGGCTACAAGGCCTTAAAGATAGGAAAATTGGAACTTGATGGATAAGTGGCTCAAATTGGAGATTTAAAACCCATGTTGTAATCGAAGATTGTAGTGAAATGAAGCCCTCAACCTCCTACAACTCCATTTCATGGTTAGGGCTTGGAAGGTGTAGATTCGGGAAGCTCTTGTAGAACATAAGAATGGTGAATTTGACAAGATAGGTAGCTTCTTGGTTGGAGGGGAAGAGTTGATTCTTCCAAGTGGTAGGGGGTGGATTGAGGAAGACCTAGAGGTCCTAGGAGAGGCCTAAGAAGAGTTTCAAGAAAACTTAGAAGGTTTCCAAGAAGTCCCTATAAGAGTGGTATCAGAGCGCAAGTTCAAGATTTGGGAAAGAAGAAGTAGTGCAGCCAGTGGATGTTGCAGACCAAAGATTTAAGTGAGGAATCTAGTGCATCTAGCAGGATGGTGACCAATGCTAAATTAGCCAAGAAAGTGGATGAACAAGAAGAGGATAATAGGTTTCTGAGAGTGAGATTGGCTCAAAGGGAGAAACTCTTGGATGAAGTCTGAGCTAAGGAAGATAGTGTAAAGGACAAGGTAGACCAGAAAGAGGAAAAAGAAGCTAAGGAGAAGGAGTGGGACCTAGATGAAGAAACACCTACCCCTGATCCAGTCTTACCTGAGGAACCCTTCTTGAAGTCACTCAAAGCCTTGAGTGGTAAACCCTTGGAGGGTGTGTCATTGTTTAGTGGAAAAATGGATGCTGATTTGGTTTTAGATTGGATAGACAGCCTTGAGAATCATTTTGAATGTGATGGGGTGACTGATGCTAAAAAACTCAAGGTGGCTAAGTCTAGATTAAGAGGACCAGCACTTACTTGGTGGAAGTTTTTTCAGAATTAAAGGGAGAAAGAGGGAAAGAGTCCCATTGTTTCATGGAAAGGTATGTTGACAAAGTTGAAACAAACTTATCTCCCGGATGACTATGAAGTTTAAATGCATAGAAAGAGACAAAACCTCAGACAAAAATACCTTAAATTCATAGCATATATAGAGGAGTTTCAGAATTTATGTTTAAGGTCTAAGATAGTGGAGGATGAAAACATTAGATTGGATAGATATCAAAATGGGCTCAAGTGGTCTATACAAGAGGAGATGAGTCTTGCTACTTTGACAAGTGTGAGACAATGCTATCAAATGGCTCTTAAGATAGAAGAGAAGAGAAAGAGGAAGCATGATCAGACCTCAAGAGGAAGAGGTAGAGGTAAAGAGAATAGAGGAAGAGGCAGCTTTGCAGGCAATTCTGCAGGCAGAGGCAGTGACTATAGGTCCCAAGGTGAAGCTAAATTGACTGAGATAGTCAATGAGACTAGTGGTAGAGCTAGCATGAATAGAGGAAGAGGATTCCAAGGTGGTGGAAGAGGCAGATTTGGAGGTTCAGGAAGAGCCTCAAAATTTGCAAACATGAAGTGTTTTCATTGCAATCAACTAGGCCATCCAGCCTATAGATGCCCGGATAAAGCTTCTAGCTCACATGGTGAGAAAAGAGTAAATTACATTGCTCAAGAGGACAATAAAAGTGGTAAAGCCCCTGAAATCAACCTTGATTTAGAAAGTGGGGAGAATCTTATGATTAGGAGAATACTCATTAAAGAACTGGTCAAAGAAGAAGCCAAGCAAAGGAGGGCACTATTCAGAGTAAAGTGAAAAATACTTGGGAAAGTTTGCAAGATGATTATAGACTTAGGTTCTACTGATAACATTATCTTAGAGGAGGCAGTCAGCAAGTTAGGATTGACAAAAATACTCCATACAAATCCATACCGAGTAACATGGTTGAATAAGGGTCAGCATGTTCTTGTTAATGAGCAAGCATGGGTGAATTTTTCAATAGGGAAGTATGTGGATAGAATATTGTGTGATGTACTCCCAATGGATGCATGCCACCTACTCTTAGGTAGGCCATGGCAGTTTGATAGGAGGACAATTCATGATGGAGAGAAAAATTCCTATTCTTTCAAGAAGGATGGGGTCACCTATAAAATTCAGTCACTTGTGGATGATGAGGGGTCTACATCAGCTGAGACTAATGTCTTATTGCAAGGAGGTAAAGAGTATTTGTAGGCAGTAAAGAGTGGAGAATGTTTACACTATGCTATCATGCTTAAGCCTAGTGAAGAGAAGAAGAAGAAACAAACACCATTGCCAAGTAAAGTGCAAGAGTTGTTGAAAGAGTTCAAAGACATAGTTAGTGATGGGACACTAGAAATATTACCACCTCCAAGAGACATAAGTCATCAGATTGACTTCATTCCTGGAGCATCTCTACCAAACAAGGCAGCATACAAGGTGACTCCTGACCAAAACAAGGAGATAGAAAAACAAGTCCAAGAACTTTTGGACCAAGGTCTTATTAGGCAAAGCATTAGTCCATGTGCAATACCAGTGGTTTTGGCATCAAAGAAGGGAGGCAAGTGGAGGCTTTGTATAGACTCAATAGAAATTAATAGGATGACTATGAGATACTGGTTACCTATTCCTAGGATTGAAGATCTTATGGATTGTTTGGGAGGAGCAAGGTACTACACCAAATTGGATTTGAAGAGTGGGTATCACCAAATTAGAATTAAGGAGGGGGGTGAATGGAAGATAGCATTCAAGACAACAGAAGGGCTCTATGAATGGTGGGTCATTCCCTTTGGACTTAGCAATACTCCAATCACCTTTATGAGGTTGATGACTGAGGTGTTGAAGGACTACATAGGCAGATTTGTAGTTGTGTACTTAGATGACATCCTCATTTTCAGTAAGACAAAGGAGGAACATCTCCAACATTTGCAGATTGTGATGAAGAAACTTCATGAGGAGAATTTTATCTATCTTAGTTTTGTGGTATCACAAGGAACCTTGAAGATGGATCCCAGCAAAGTTGACGCAATCTTGAAGTGGCCTACCCCTACATGCAGCTTTGAGGTAAGAAGTTTCCATGGAATTGGACAATTTTAAAGGAATTTCATTAGAGGCTTTAGTGAAATATGTGCACCAATCTTAGATACAATAAAAGGTGGAGTGAAAACTAAATTCAAATGTACTCCAGAGGCTGGTAGAGGTTTTGAAGTATTGAAGAAAAGAGTGGCAACACAACCTATTTTGGTTTTGCCTAATTTTGATAAGTTGTTTACCCTTGAATGTGATGCAAGTGGTATAGCTGTTGGGGTAGTATTGAATCAAGAGAATAGGCTATTGGCCTTTTACAGTGAGAATTTGAATGAGGCGAAGAAGAGGTACTCTTCTTATGATATAGAGTTATATGCATTGGTACAAGCTTTGAGGAAATGGAGGCACTATTTGTTGCCCAAGGAATTTTTAGTTTATACTGATAACAAAGCTTTGAGTTTTATCAATTCTCAGGAGAAGTTGAGCAACAAACACCTTAAGTGGATGGAATATTTGCATGCCTATACCTTCACTATCAAACACAAGAAAAGGCAGATGAATAAAGTGGCTGATGCTTTGATTAGGAGACTCTTGACAGTCCAAGAAGTACAGCTACAAAGTATAGGCATAGAAAGCTTCAAGGAGCTTTATGAAGGTGATAAGGACTTCTCAAAAGCATACAAGGTATGTAAAGACTTCAAGAACCATTTCCATAGTCAATTTGAAGACTATACAATTTAGAATGATCTCTTGTTTAGAGAAGGGTAGCTATATGTTCCCAAGGGATCTATGAGGGAGAATGTTATTCAAGAAAAACGCAATGGCAGCTTAAGTGGGCATTTTGGCCTGAATAAGACACTAAAACTAGTGCAAAGGTTCTATTATTGGCCTAGGATGCAGAAGGATATCGGGAAGTATGTGGAGCAATGTTTGGTTTGCCAAAAATCCAAGGGAATATCATCAAATGCAGGTTTATATTAGCCTTTTCCCATTCCTAATAGTCCTATCAGTATGGAATTTATTTTTGGGCTGCCTAGAACTAAGTCTGGTTTGGATAGTATATTTGTGGTGGTAGATAGGTTTAGCAAGATGAGTCATTTAATTCTTGAAAAAACACCCATGATGCCAATCATATTGCTCATTTGTTCTTTAATGAAGTGGTAAGGATCCATGGTTTACCCATCAGCATAGTATCTGACAGAGATGTAAAATTCATGGGTCATTTTTGGAAGACCTTGTTGTCAAGGTTGGGAACCAATTTGTCATTTGGGTCAGCCTACCATCCCCAAACAATTGGTCAGACTAAAGTGATCAATAGAGTACTAGGAAATCTCCTTAGGTGCTTGAAAAAGGAGTATGGAGTGATGTGAGATCAGATGTTACCACAGGCTAAATATGCCTACAATGATAGTGCAAACGGGACAACAAGAAAAAGTCCCTTTGAAGTAGTTTATGGGCTGCACCCTAGAAGTGTGTTGGAGTTGAGAAAATTGGAAAATGTAGAAGGAAGGAGTGCATATGTAGATGATTTTTCTCAATCCATGAAGGAAGTTCATGAGCAAGTGAAGAAGCAGCTCCAAGAGGCTACACAAAAGTTAAAAGCTAGAGTTGATGAAGGGAGAAGAGATCTTTAGTTTTCTATGGGTGACCTTGTGATGGATCATCTCAACAAGTCTAGATTGCAGAAGGGAGTCCCCACCAAGATTCAAATGAGGAGGATTCATCCTTGCAAGATTCTTGCAAAGTATGGGAAAAATGCCTAAAAAATTGACTTTCCATCAGATTTGGCAATGTCTCCTATTTTCAATGTGCAGGATTTAGTATAGTACAAAGGACCTACATAGAAGCAGATGTTCAGATTACCCCTGCACCAACATCAAGGGCAGTAAAGATTTTAGACTCTTAGGTGAAGAAAAAGACTAGAAAGGGCACTTATATGGAACACCTCATTCAGTGGGCAGGCATGTCAGAGGCTAAGGCTACTTGGGTAGCTAAGAATGAATTCAGGAAACAAGGAATTGATCCTAAACTCCTATCCCTAGAGGTGACATCAGTTCTTAACCTTGGTAGTATGGTGCAGGAGTACCCTTGAGATGCCACCAAGTTTGGTGGTCTCTTGTCTTTTTGGGTGTGCTAGTGTGTGTAAGACCCTCTTGTAGGAAAATGTGAATACATAAGGTCATGTGGACCAAGAGTGATTTGCTAGGTTTTAGTTTTGCTCTCTGATTTGTGAAAATAGCTCTATTTGGCTCCATTTAGTGAACTATACTTGATGATGTCATCAAATGTTAGAGTGAAGTCATGGTGGTTCTTAGGGTCCTTGGATACCCTAGGTGGTCTAGCTAAGGTTAGATAGGTTGAATTGGTGGTGAAACACTTAAAAAGTGTAAGTTGCAATTACAATGTAAAATGTTGCTATGTAACATTAGCAACTTTTAAAAGTTGCTGACAACATTTTGTTGTCTAGAGGGTTTCAAGGTTCTAATGGTTTTTGAACCCATAGAAGGAGTGAAAAATGTGAGTGAGAATTATATAAGTTTGAAAAAACCCTAATTTCCAAGAGGAGAAGAGATTGTACAGATTTTGGATATTGGAGCAGAGAGTTTTAATGAGTAGACAACATATTTGAAGGATTTTTGGTGTTATTTTGTTGTTCATGGATTGAATTTGAGACTCTGACTATTGGATACTATTGTTGTACATGTTTAAAATATTTTTCAATAGTTAGTTTGATTTTTAGTTATTCTTGCTTTGTTGTTTGTAAATTATTTTGGTTTTGGACTGTTTGTTGTCCAGTTTTGGCCAAGGAGCAAAGATGTGGACCTAACTCCACTTCCCACCATTGGTTCTATATGACCACCTAGGAATGGAGACTAGGTCCATGGAGCTTCAAGACTATGGTAGGAGGAGCTCTAGAAGTGCTTGAAAGTATTTTTAAAAACTCTCCCTAGGTGAGCTACATGCACAACCCGGTTAGTAAGAGCAAGTGACAGTTGGTTTTAAAGTTGCAGGGGATGTTCTCATGAGCCAAGAAGGCCATGGGTGTACTAAAGGATGTTATGCAAGTGTTCCCCAAAGTGGAGGAGTGCCCAAGAATCCAACATGCCAAGTTTTGAAGCCTAAGACCTCAAACCTATCCAAAAGCAAGAAAGAAGCCATTTTCAAGAAGTAGGGTGTACGGACAGTACTAGACCCTAAGACCTAGAAAATCCTTGTGGTTTTTTGCTTTACTTGAAGATTTTATGAAGATATTTGGGGTTTCCTTTGGAGGTTTTGCACAGAAAAAGTGTTTTCCTATAATTTAGGAGGCCTATTTGGTAGAAAAGGCTACAAGGCCTTAAAGATAGGAAAATTGGAACTCGATGGATAAGTGGCTCAACTTGGATATTTAAAACCCATGTTGCAATCCAAGATTGTAGTGAAATGAAGCTCTCAACCTCCTGCAACTCCATTTCATGGTTAGAGCTTGGAAGGTGTAGATTTGGGAAGTTCTTATAGAACACAAGAATGGTAAATTTGACAAGATAGGTAGCTTCTTGGTTGGAGGGGAAGAGTTGATTCTTCCAAGTGGTAGAGGGTGGATTGAGGAAGCCCTAGAGGTCCTAGGAGAGGCCTAAGAAGAGTTTCAAGAAAACTCAGATGGTTTCCAAGAAGTCCCTATCAGGCGAGAAGACATGGAAAGAAAACCCAAGAAGGATAGGGTGGGAGAAACAAAATCCTATGAAGAAAGAGGAAGGACAAACAAGGGAGAAGAATTAAAATTGAGCAGAGTCCCCAGGGCGAGGTGGGGAATAGAGAGGAGTGGGGGATGCAAGACGATGCAAGGATGCACAAAAGGGGGAATATATTTGAAAACTAGGGAGAGGAAGATGTTAGAGGGGGGATTATGGTGTTGGAAAGTGGCACAATCAACATAGCTAATAGGTTTTCATTTATGGAAACACTACTCATTGGCATGGTCTCTTAGAGTTCAATCTATTTTTGTAAAAATGAGCAAGTGTAGGATGTAGTTAATAGGGTACAATCACACAGTTTTGATCAATGAGAACTGTATGCATGAAACTAAGTTAAGTGAGATTAGATAAGTGTACTATGGAATAGTATAGGCCTTTGGTTAATGTCTCTTGGCTTTTAGAGTTACGTAGATTGAGTTACAACATGTTGCAGTTAGGAAAAGATATTATAACAGTGATACATGGAAGATGAATGCTCGCGATGATTAAGGGAGTAATTTGAGGAGTCCAGAAGTTCTATTTTGGATTTGGATTGGATCCTAACATAATTTTGTTGAGTTATGATCTCCGACTATGTATTTTCTTTTTGGTTAAGTTTTCTAAAAATGTTTTGTGATATTCTTTTGAGCTGACTAGAAGAACCTTTTTTGAGATCGAAAATATAAGAAGAGTTGTTTTATGATGTGAATAAGTGTGTGGAATGTGTAGATGCATTGTGATGTTAGAATTAGATATAATTTTATTAGAACTATTACTAGGACTACTTAAGCATATCATATTCTTGTATTGTTCATTTTGATAAATAATTTTACCAAACTAGTTTTTCTTTGTAAGAGAAGTGTGCTCATTATATACCCCTAACAAGGTTTCTATACTTTAACAAGGATATGTACTAAATGTAATATTTAGCTCCTAACATGTCTAGGTCTCTTAATATGGACACTATACTTCTTAGTTCATCATTTGTGGGTATCATCCCTACCGAGTTTTTCCTTAGCCAGAGTTTTCTCATGAACAAACTATGGTATTATGAGTTTTTTACTTTATGTGCATGTTCTATTTATTTTAGTACTAGCATGGTTAATTTTGATTTGGTTAAATCTATTTTGAAAGTTTTTTAATACTAATTCACCCCCCTCTAAGTATTACTTAATCCTAGCAATTGGTATCATAGCTTGTGGCCCTTGGAGAGACATCCTAACAGCTTGAGGGAGATCTAGATGGATTCAGGAAGTTTGAAAGAGAACTTTGAGGTAGCACTTGAAGATCTTGATAAGGCTAAAGGTGAAAATAGTGATTTGAAATTCAAATTGATAAGAGTAGAGGGTTTCATTGACAATCTTAAGGAACAAATTGAAACTTCAGGGAACCAAAGGCAAGAATTATGGAAATGATAAAAGATGAATATGATAATGATTCATCTAATTAGATCAAGCAACTTAAATGGGAAAAAGAAGCATTGAAGAAGGAACATGAAACTACTTCTATTGATATGGATAAATAAATTCAACAAGAGAAAGATGAAAAAACCAAATTAAAGAGATCTTATAGAATGAAAATGTCTAGAAGGGAAAGATGTAGGTTGAACTTCATGACTACAAAATCAAGTATCATGAATTACAGAAATACAACCAAATCATTAAAGGAGAACTTGTTGAGGCTAAGAAACACATTTACAAAATTCATACTTGAGTAGTGAAAATATTGATGAACAAAGAGAAAGACAAAAACCTAAAGGAGACCTTATAGGAGTTGGCTTTAATGAAGTTGTATGCTCAAATTCTCAAGAAAGATAGTCTAAAGGAAAATTAGTTGAGACACCTAATCAATAGGAAGATCCTATACAACAAGAGGAACCAAGAGAGCAACATAGACCTTTCAAAGGTATCTTCTTTGGATGCCACAAATTTAGTCACATGAAGACGGATTGGAGAGGTAAGGATCCTTACAAGATCTTTTTTGGCTATTATTTTAAGTGTTATATATATGGGAAAAATAAGGAAGAATGTAGGAAACCTGATCAATCCTGCATAAAGAAAGATTATATTAGAGAGGAAACTGCAGCTAAGATTACATGTTACAAGTGGAATAACTTTGGGCACATCACAAAGTATTGCAAGTTGTAGGTTAATCAAAACAAATCATCTCTTACATGGTATATATGTACCTATAAATGACATATATAAAAAAAATTCTTGTATAATGGAGCTGCAAGTAATAGAAGACCACCACCTATTGTTGTAAGGAAAAATAGTGGTGATGTTCAAAAAAGTATGGTAAAATACATGGAAGAGTTTAATAGTCAATTTGTGAAGGAGAGTGATAAATTTTGGAAAGAAAAGGAGCAAAGTGAGCATAAGGTTCTAGAAGATTGAGTAGATGCTACTAAACCATCTCTTGATGTTGCTAAATCAACCTAAATGGCCAAGCATGGCATTAGGAGGAGCTTTGGATAAATATAATAAAAATATATTCAACCCCTGTTTGTGTGGAATGACCTTTTTAAAGCCTATGGAGATTAAATATATTTAAAAATTGGCCAAGCATAGGGTTCACAATGAAATAAGTACCGCCTTCCCCACCTCCAAAAGAAAAGAGAAAACTGAAGAATAGATAATTCTGGTATCTAGGGGATTGTGCAAGATATAGTGATTTTGGTCTGGTATAATTAGTGCCCTCTCTCTACTTCTCCCAGAAGTCATAGGCTTGATTTTCTTCCATAGAACACACTTCACAGAAAACAAAAGAGTGAAGGATTGAATCAATGATGAGTTGGATTTTCTCAGATACCTCACGCCCTACAAGTAGAATTCTCTAGGAAAAGGTGAGTTCTAGTTTTTCTAATGAGAGATTCTATAGTTCTCAAATATGCTAGGGCATTCATCCAAATGAGTCACCATTTTTTATGCCCTACATACCCGTCCCTACATTTTTATGGTAAAATGTTAGGTCTTCCTTTTCACATTTTTCCTTGTTCCTTTTCCTTTTATTTTCTTCCAGCCTTTTGCTTCCGCGGGGGCATTTCTTTCTTTTATTTTTGGTTTCTCTTCCTCTGGGACCTAGTTCCAGAGTGTTTTTTTGTTTCATTTTTCCTAGATGGATTCCATACTCTGGGATTCTCTATCATTACTTCCTCTTTTTTTAGAGGGCATGGTTGTATGGGATCCCCAAGCCCGGACTCCGGAGGTTTGCCTTTCTCACAATTATGGAAGGAAGAAATACATTTTCACCCTAGGGGTATAATGCAGTCTCACTTATCACTTTCATATTTACCATGAACAAGATTACCCAGAGTGATTAAGAATGATTCAAGTGAATTTGCGATTAAGTGTGATTTTCTTTGGAAGGTTTAACAGTGCTTTGCAGTGAACTTGGCATTCAAAAATTGTGAGCGCTTTTGGCTTTCCTGCAAAGATTTCAATGTTTGTGGTCCTTGAGGCTCCCTAGTTTATAGAGAACCTCCCATGCTTCTCCTCCCCTATTTCCTAGTTTCAAGGTAGGTCCTTCATCTCTCTTCTAGTTTTCTCTTTTTTTTTCTTTGCTCTTTCTTTTTTTGGTCTTCTTCTCATTTTTGTTTGTTGTTGTCTTCTGGTTTGTCATCATCTCTTGTTGGTGGGATGGATCCACAGGAAGGTTTTCCTCCTTCCTCGCACTGTGTTTTTTTTTTATGTAAATAGTGTACATTCATATAGATTCTGTAAGTAGTTGTATTTTCTGTATAAATTGTCGTAACTTCTCTGTAAATTATAAATAGTCTGTAGGATAGGATCGTTTCCTGTAAATTTTGCCATTTTTTCACTTGTTGTGTAAATTGTATCTGTAATTGGTCTATATATCATCATGATGACCCTGCCTATGATGATCTTGCTACAATCTTCATGACATATACCCAGGTTTTGAGCTCACCTGCATGGCGTCCGCCTGTTTCAAACTCAACACCTTTCTTGTTCGAACTATGGTGGTTTTTTTTCTCCTTTGTTGCTTCATCATTGATGGTGAGATTAAATTCTCCCATGCATGAACATTCAAAACTATCCCATCTGGCATTCAATTTGTTTGTGTCTAGAAAAATGTCGCCATTAATGCCATAACATCATTTATTGCATGACCATGTGACAACCCATGTTAGCCCAGTACAACTCACTGCCCGACCACTTTGATAATGGCTAGTTTCTCTAGACTCTGGGTGCTGAAAATTCTCCTAACCTTCATCCTATTGCATTGCATTTACCAATACCCCTGGGCGTCGATCAAATTCCATGTGAGTTATTAGTTGCTATATTTTTGGGATTTTGATACGGTCTAACACCTTTTGAAAACATGTACAAAATAGTGGTGAACTTCCCAGAGTCCATGAAATTTCCTTATACTTTATCACATGTATTAACGGTTGTCCAATCTTGTAGGTTGCATATTATCCAATAAACAATGTCCAAAGTAAAAACTCCTCTTGGAAGTCAAGAACTTCTGACTACCTCCACTCGGGCGGCCACTAAGATCAAGGTAGAGAAAATGTTGTCCAAGCTCCCATTGACATCCAAATACCCAAGGGATGGTTTCCTTGTGGGATCCAAAGTGGATTCCACACTCCAAGATATCACCAACACAAAGGTCAGACCATGGGCATACCTACAGGGCCTTGTTAGGACAATGTATCAACAGAGATATGTCAGAGATGATATAGCAGAGAATGTGGCCACCTCCAGCATTATCAAAGCTTCCTATTTCCCCTACTTGGTGCAAGTACCATAGATGATTCTCCACCTAGAAAAGCACTACAATTCACCCACCTAGTTTTTTTTGCTTGCTAATTCCCTACCATTGAACTAGCCAGTGGCCTTCGTTACTCTTGATGCTTCCATCCTTTCTTCAGGACTGGGAATCCACCAATTAATGAATGCTACTATTATCTCTTGGTCTATGTCACTGAATGAGTTTGAGAAAGTCTCCCATCTTGCCTAAAAACATCTCAATTCTCACTAGTTAAAGTCCACGAGGATGGACTATAAGAAAATGAAGCTGGAGATCCCCCGTGGAGATTTCAAGGAATACATATAGGCGGGGATCATCTTTTTATGTAGGCTCTTTGGAGAATCCTATGCCAGGGAATTTTTAGCATGGATGTATTATTTCTTATACTGCATCACCACTCATAGTCATACCTTCGACTGGGTGACTATTATCACCAATCATGTAGACTTCCAACTGAAGAACGTTGGCAGGAATTTAAGGTTCCACATGACTTCATATGGTTTATGGACACTAGAATAACAAAGAACTACTCTCTAGGACTTGCAGATAGTGGGAATTCTTGGGAACAGGCCTAGCTAGAACGTCCCATGGGAACATTATCCCCAGATCCAATGGGAAGCCAACTTCCCCAATTTTTGTTGGGTAAATGAAACGTTCATTTACCACAACATTTTGACACTTACTCAGGATTATGGGTACTAGTTTTCCAAGGAAGCAATGACCTTGATGAGTTCTTATGGTAATTATTTTATTCAATTTCAGCAACATTCTTACATTCGGGTGACCGGGTTTTCTAGAAAGCCCTACCTACTCCCCAAGCATTGTGGGGATAGGATTAGTCTTTTGGAGTTCTGCAAGAAAATCCTAGAACTTCAAGCATTATTTACATTGAATAAGGTTACCTCCCTCCTATTCCCATTCACTTTCTGGAACTATTCTTGCAATCTTAGAGTGCCCAAGGAAGCCGATAATGAATTAAGAAGTTTGAGACTGGCCGAGTTCCACCTAGCAAGAAATTTTTTTTATCTAGTCGACAAGATAAGTAAGAAACTTCCCGAGGTGTCCACACCAAATGAGCCTCACATTGAGGATTTTTGGGTATATTTCCAGGATGATTTCAACCTTTGGGCTTGGTAGCACTCAATGATGTCCAAAGGGATGATGAAGAGCCTCGACCTTCGAAACTTTCCAAAAGATTTTTCAAACAGTGGGCCTCTAGAGGAATTAGTGTACAATGCACAGGGGATCAATAAGATGGATCTCCCTCTGGTGGATTGGGACACCCTAGAGACTTTTATAATTGAGGATGTCAGCCAGGGCATCATACATAAAACTCATGATTACTTTGCACAAGTGTGCAAGAGGAGCACCCGCAAGGGTCCAATTTTCTAGGGGTCTACTTCAGTCTATGAATCTGTAGGGCCAACTAAAGATAAGGGGAAATAAAAAGAAAGAACCCTGGCCCAAGTTCCACCCCTGGATTCACTCCCCATTTTGGAGCAAGTTCATATTCAGCTTGAGGCTTCCTACTAGATAAGTTAAAAAATAAGCGCCCAACTTTCCTGCGGTCTTCTAGTTACTCTGGTGGGATCTTCCCTCCCGGCAGGATCCCCTTCACTAGCAGCACTTATGAGCTGGAAGACGGAGGCCGAGGCAGAATCTACAGCTATTCTAGATGTCAGATCCCCATTACAGTTAAGAAGAAAGAAGCAAAGGATGGATCCTCCCCCAAGCATAGATGCAGGTCCTAGGATGCCTAACATTCCTCAGGTGGAACTCATCCCCTCTTCTCCTGAATCAGAGGATTCTCCTACATTCTCCCCTCTTCATGATGATTTTGATGATACCTTCTAGATGGAAGATCTGGTGAACTTACAGGCCAATGTGGTGAAGGCAGTGGAGGAGATAGATGAACAAGAAGAGGTGGCCCCAAAAAAAGAGATCTGAGAGCTAGAAAAGGAGCAGGAACAAGAAGCACAAGAAATTCCATGAGATGTGGAAGAAACACCAATCTAGGGGACCGAGATAGAAGTAAGGCCAGCACAAGATGAGAAGCCAACAATGGCTAGGGAACCCAAACCTTTGGGAGAAACAGTATCCCCAGTTGTCATGCTCCAATTGCCTCTAGTTACTCTAGGTGATCAAAGGCCCCGGAGTGTGACATTCGGTGAGGTAGTCTCTACGACCCAATAGTAATATCTTGCCAAGACACCTCTAGCCTCTTAAAAATATGTTCCCTTATAGAAGAATTTCCTAATGGATGGCACCGAAGAAGAACAATAGTAACAAGATGAGGCGGATAACCCAAGAAATGTGGACACTGAGACCATAGATGCTAGAAAAGATGGGGAAAATCTCAGTTATGCAAATGTAGATGCCGTTGAGGTGGAAGATACATGAAACCCCAGGGAATAAGAGAAAGATTTTGATACAACTATGGATGTCAAGGAAACACCACAAGACCCCCAAGAAGGCCCCAATGCCCAAGCCTTAACAGCAAGACCACCCCAACTTCCATAATGGCTGGTGGAATCTAGAAAAAGAAGGGCCCTCATGGTAGCAAGTGCTCCCCTCTCCTTCACCAAAATCATGGCCCAAAATCAAGAATCTTAGAATCCTAAGAAGGCTCAAACCATTCTTACCCTCCAGACCAGTCCAGGAGGAAGTATAGTTGCATTAATTGTGACACCTCCCCCAAATACAAATGCGACAGTAGTAAGGGCTGAAAATTATATAGTCATAGAGGTTCCTCTGATGAGGATAGACAAATAGGGTGAAGTAGACCTATTGAAGGAAGCTACCTGGGTAGTTGAGGCCTGGTTTGAAAAGAAGGCACAAAAATTGAAGGACGAAAGGGAAAAAATGAAAATCTCCTCCGGCTTCTCACAGAACTAACACTGCCACTGGCCAAGATTCATCTGGAAGCCTCCACCTTCAAAATACTACTCCCATAGGGTGACATGGATTCTCTAAGGGACATGAAAAAGAAGGTGCAGGATATGGATAGGTGGATTGATGAGAAAATAAAATTCATAAGACAATTCTTGGCAGTGACAATCCCAGACCTTGATCAGGTCAGCAACCTCATGGGCCAAGTGAATGGTGCAATTGTCTTATGGGATAAAGTCATAGAAAAATATGTGGAGTGGAGGTCTGAGTTGGAAGAGATAATGAACTTTAGGGAGGAACCCATTATGGAGACAAGAATTTTGGGAGAAGAGCCCTTTCGATTCCTCTAGGCCCAACATTCTAGACTTGGCCTCAAAATTGAGGTGAGAAAGAAACTTGTAGAGACCCTAAAGAATAAAATCTTGGGAGTCCAGAATTCTTTAGATTTATGCATAGCATTTGTATCAAGGGTTTTGCAATTCAATCCCTTCACTACTGGGACTTGTGCCCCAAAATATTTTGTACTGAGAAAATTTGATAAGATGATGGAGTCCCGTTACCAGTCCACCAGAGATTTTGATGGAGGGAAAATGTCAATATTATCCAAGATTATTCTCTAGGATCATGACAAAGTGAAAATAGCTATAGAATTTTGGGAAGGGGCCACAGATATTGATGAGAAATTTTGCATCATCAGCAACTAATGGGACTGTGTCAAGGATGTATGATGAGGATTGAATTAGCCAGATTTTGGAGGCCTTTAAGAAAAACAAGGAACATTAGAGTTCTCTAGAATCCAAATATTTTCATCGGCAAGGTACAATTTTTGTAAATTCATTATTCTTTGAGCATAAGCTCCCGAACCCTAGAATTCCATGTCTAAAGTTTTTTATTATTTCATAGTGATCCGTGTCCAGGTTCCCTGAAGCTGACCAATCATTGTTGAGTAGTTAATAAGGGGGTCAACAGGTAGGTGATCCCAATAAGGAATGTCAGATAACTGATTCTCCTGAGGCTCCTCTCCTACATTAACTCCCTGGTACACATCAAAGATAGTGAGCCACAATCTACATTTATGAGGCATGTAGCCTCAGATATCGGGACAATCAAATTTCTTCTGTAAATACCCCAACACTCTTCTCTATGCAAATTATTCCAATTTTCTCTTCTTGTCTTCTTCCTCTATCTTGTCAGACCTCTTCACTTTTTGAGGTGATTTTAAGTGGTGCATGTAGTACCATCCACATGATAATGCATTTATGTGTTGAGTGTATAGTTAGATTAGGTTAATTTTGGGTCAAACTTTGTCTATAAATAAGCAGTCTGACTCCATAACAAGGGTTGGAAAAATTGATGATTTTGCAGTCCACCAAGTAATAGAAGATAGCTTTTCACTTCTAGTAGTTTCAGGAGCTCAATTCTCAACTGTTCTTAGTAGCTTAGAATTCTCCTTTGGAGCCATGGATATATTTACCAATGATGCTGGAACCGTTTGAGTTAATGAAGAGGGAAGAACACCTTGTGGCTAATTGTTATATGTTGTATCGATCTTTGGAGTTCAAAAACATCTTTTGTGCAATATGTTTTCTTATGTCCTTTGCTCCTATGTTCTACTTTAGATTAATGATCTCATCTCCCCTTGCTACTAAATGCATGTGAATCATAGGTTATTTATGTATTCAGTATTTAACGTCACTTTCTTACATTGGAGCTTAGTTTGATGTTTAAATGTTTATTGCATAACTATAGATAGAAATGTATATCTAACCCTGATCGATCTTTTGAAGTGTATTTTGATAATCCAAATTCTTGCAGGAAATCGCATCCCATTTTGGAATCGCCAAAGAAGATGAGTAAAAACCAGCTATCCCCTCAGACAATAGTCACCTACCCAACTTAGTATCCCCGCACTGTCGAGACCTGACTACCAGGTGCTTGGAGGCTAGGAGAATTAATTCTTTGGAAAACCTCTTCAGGCGGAGTTGGCTGGTACCCCGGTACCCGGTGACAATTTTATCCTCTATTGGCAAAGATGGTCACAAATTCTCATCAACAATGCTAAGAGAAGGTATTCAATGTATGATCAAGAATTATATTCTATTATCCAAGCTTTGAGGAAATTGAGACATTATTTGTTACATAGCGAGTTTGTATTGTATACTGATCATCAAGGATTGAAGTATTTGAGAAGCCAAGGTAAGATAAATCAGAGACATATGAGATGGGTTGAGTTTATGCAAAGCTATATATTTGTGTGTAAACAAAAGAGTGGTGTGTAAAATAAATTTTCTGATTCTTTGAGTAGGAGAAGAACTTTATTGACTGAAATAAAGTTTGCAGTATTGGGATTTGATGAATTGAAGGTCTTGTAAGAGGAAGATTGGTGCAGGAGCACCTAGGCTAACCTCCATGTTTGTTCATTTTGGATTGTACTTGAAATTAGCAAAGTCAAGATAGGTTAGTTTTTTTTGGACCTTAGTAGGTCTTTGCAATGTAGGCTAAGTGAGTTAGTCATTAGGACTAAGGTCACATAAATAGCCATTGTAAGTAGTATTTTCAAATTCTTAGGCTTAGTTGTTAAGTATGAGGTTGGAGTCATGAATGTGTCCAAATCACTTAAATGTGGACATAGAGATTCCATAGGGTCTTAAATGATCTTTGATCCTCAAATTGAAGAGGTTAGAGGTCCTAAAATGTAGGGAGAAGGCATGAATGAAAAGATGCCAAAAGTTGCTAAATTGTTGTCATGACAACATTTGGAATAATTGCAAATGTTGCATGCAACATGGTTACATTGGATTTTCCTTGAAACTAGGAGTAGGGAATCAACCAAAAAGGCCCTAGAATGGTGGAAGAAGTCATCTAGTGTATGGAAAGAATTGAACTAAGGAGTTACTTTTTCAGATTGTAATAAGTGTGAAGTTGATAGAGACTGGAATTCTGAATTTTCAGTAATCCTGAGCATTTTGTGTTGACAGTCATATGTAATGGATTGAAAGACTGAGACTAGTGGTTTTTTTTTGTTCTTAGAGTAGTTTGGAGTGTTTTTCATTTAGTAGTCTAGTTTCTTTGTCGTCGTTTAAGGTGTTGTTTAAATTGTTTTCAATTTAGGAGACTCACTAGTCCTGTCCAGACCAGTCAGTCTAATCATAGCCCCCCTATTAAATCTAACCATGGGACACATATAATGGTAGATGGAAATTCTATGGGAGTAAATATTTTACATAGTTGTAGAGTTAGGAGTCCTAGAAAGGCAATTTACTATTTTTAGATCTATGCCCTAGGTGAGCATGCACTATCCGGTTAGAGGTTTGGAGGAGAAACAGTGAGCTTTCATGTACAGGGGAAGAAGGTACTATATGGTATAATTACATGTACATTTAGGGTTTAGTGTTACCTTGACATGCTACATTGGTTGACTTCATACCAATCATTGAAGACAAGTTTTGAGTGAGTTTTGGATAGTGTTGCAGACTGTCCTAGTTTTTAGGCCTATTATCACTATAAGACCTAGTTTATAGGAACCCTATGTACAGATGACTTAGGGGTCTAAGACTTAGAAAATCCTTTGTAAAATGAAAAATGGTATCTAGATATGGTCTTATGTTTTTAAAGTCTTTGGAAAAGTTTTGCAAGAATTGAGAAAAACACACTGTGTAGGGCTACAAGGAAGTGAGCTCAATTAGGCCTCCTAAAGACACAAACTTGGACTCGACTGAAAATTGAAAGGATATTCCTCAAGATAGATTCCAAATTTATAAAATGCAGTTTCTACATGGTGTTGGACACCCCTATAAGTGATTCATGAATATTAGTGTGGGAATTGATACTTAGACTCTTCTAAGTGTATGTTGGAGAAGTGGAGATTTGAATTACCAATAGAGTGTTAGTCTTTCAGAGGGTGAAGCACAAGTGGAGAATCTCAGAGGAGTGTAGGGTTAAGAATTAGTTAATGATCTAAGCCTAATAAAGAACTAGAGGAGATTAGGATCCTTGAAGAAGATAAAGAAGATCTTCTTAGTGGATTGTGCAAGCAAGCCAATTGGAACACTCACATCATATTGGTATCACAGCTTGATTAAAGATCAGGCTTGTGGTAGATATTTCAGCCTACTAAATCAGTAAAGAGAATACACCTAGAGGATCAAAAAAAGACAAATTCATAGTGACTAATGCTGAGTTAGCCAAAAAGGTGGAAGAGCAAGAAGAAGACAACAAGTCATTAAGAGAAAGTTTGTCTCAAAAGGAGAAACTCTTGGGAGAAGTCCAAGACAAAGATGAGAAGATGAAAGATAAGATTGACCAAAAAGAAGAAGAAGCAAGGGAGAAAGGAGTGGAACTAGAAGAAGAAGCTCCAACTCCTATCCTTGTCAGTGACCAAGAAGCCTTCTTAAAGGCATTGAAGACTTTAAGTGGTAAATCTTTGGAGGGTGTGCCACTATTTAGTGGACAAATGGATCCAAATTTAGTAGTGGATTGGATAGACAGCATAGAGACCCATTTTGAATGTGATGGTATCAAAAAGGCCCAAAAAGTGAATGTGGCCAAGTCAAGATTGAGAGTTTCAGCTCTCACGTGGTTGAAGTTTGTTCAAAATGAAAGAGAGAAAGAAGGAAAGAGTCCTATAGCCACATGGAAGGGCATGGTGACTAAGATGAAGCAGACCTATTTTCCTGATGATTATGAAGTGCAGCTACATAGGAGGAGACACAATCTAAGACAAAAAGTTCTAGATGTCCAAGACTACACTGAAGAGTTCCAAAAGTTGTGCCTATGGTAACAAGTGGTTTAAGATGAAAGCATCAAGATAGCTAGGTATTTGAATGGACTGAAATGGTGTATTCAAGAAGACACGAGTCTAGTGAACTTCAGAACCATCCACCAATGATATCAAATGGCCTTGAAAATAGAGGAGAAAGAAAAAAGGAAGTAAGAACAAAGTTGTAAAGGAAGAGGTAGAGGAAGATATAGTAGAGGACAAAGAGGTGGATATGGTGGAAGGAGGTCAGAATCAAGGACACAAGGAGAAGTCAAATACAATGAGTAGTAAGAAGCAAGTTCCAGTAGAGGTGGTAGAGGAAGGAAATCCAATTTCATAGGTAGAAGTGGTGGACAAGGAAGAGGAAATTACTTTGCCAATATGAAATGTTACCATTGTAACCAAATGGGACACCTTGCCTATAGGTGTCTAGAGAAGGGTAGCACTTCTCAAGGAGGTAAAAAGAGGACTAATTTGGTCCAAGAAGACACAAATGCAGCTGATAAACACCTTGAAGTGCCACTAAATTCAGAGGAAGATGAGAACCTCATGATGAGGAGAACATTGATCAAGGAGCCAATCAAGGAAGAGCCAAGCCAATTGAGGTCTTTGTTTAGAATTAAATGTAAGGTGATGGGTAAAGTATGTAGGGTTATCATAGAGTTAGGGTCTACTGATAATTTTGTATTAGAGGAGGTAGTCGGCACGTTGGGCATGACAAGGATAACTCATAACCATCCTTACAAGGTCACATGGCTCGATAAGGGACAACATGTCTTAGTGAATGAGCAAGCATGGGTGGAGTTCTCTATAGGGAGATATAAGGACAAGGTACTATGTGATGTACTACCCATGGATGCATGTCACTTGATCCTAGGTAGGCCATGGTGATTTGACCGCCAAGCTATCCATGATGGAGTGAAGAACTCCTATACTTTCAAGAAGGATAACATGACTTTCAAAATTCAGTCATTGTTAGAAGATGTAGATATGAAGAAAGCTGGTCCCAATGTACTAATGGTGAGTGAGAAATATTTCTTGGAGGCCATTGAAGAAGAAGGATTTGTCTTTGTACTAATGTTGAAGCCCAAGGAAGAGGAAGACAAAACAACAAATAGGAGAGAGCTGCCACAAGAGATACAAGAAATGTTGCAGAATTATGAAGGTATAGTAAGTGATGGACAACCATCAACCTTACCCCCTATAAGATCCATAAGCCATAAGATTGACCTTATTCCTGGAGCTACCCTACCCAATAAGGAAGCCTACAAAATGACCCCTCAATAGAATGAGCAAATAACTAGGCAAATTCAAGAGTTGTTAGAACAAGGTCTTATAAGGAAGATTATTAGTCCTTTTAATGTACCCGTAGTCCTAGCCCCTAAGAAAGGAGGTATTTGGAGATTATGTACTAACTCCAGATCCATTAATAGGATCACTATCAGATATAGGTTCCCTATCCCTAGGATTGAAGACTTGATGGATTGTCTAGGAGGTGCAAGGTACTTCACCAAGATAGATTTAAAAAGTGGCTATCATCAGATAAGAGTGAATGAAGGAGATGAGTGGAAGACAACCTTCAAGACCAATGAAGGGATCTATGAATTGGTAGTCATGCCATTTGGCCTATCAAATTCTACATCAACTTTTATGAGATTGATGAATGAAGTACTTAAAGACCACATTGGCAAGTTTTTAGTGGTGTACTTGGATGATATACTCATCTTTAGTAAGACAAGAGAGGAACATCTCAAGCATGTAGAATTAGTACTCATGAAGATACATGAAGAGAAGTTAATTTTTAACTTGGAGAAATGTGAGTTCATCAAAACAGAGCTAGTGTACCTAGGACTTGTTCTATCTCATAAATATCTGAAAATGGATAAAAGTAAATTGGAAGCCATCATGAATTGGCCTACTTAGTGCTATTTGTGCTCCAATGTTGAATACAATCAAAGGAGGAATGAAGACCAAGTTCATGTGGAATGAACAAGCCAACAAGAGCTTTGAGTTGCTGAAGGAAAAGATTTCTACCTAACTAGTGTTAGTCTTGCCAAGCTTTGAGAAGCTTTTCACAATTGAATGTGATGCAAGCAACATAGCTATTGGAGCTATCCTAAGAAAAGAGGGTAGACCAATAGAATTTAATTTTGAGAAGTTAAGTGAAGCAAAGAAGAATTATTCTTCTTATGACCTTGAATTGTATGCATTGGTTCAATCCTTGAGAAAGTGGAGGCACTACTTGTTGCCCAAGGAGTTCATTATTTACTCAGATAATCAGGCCTTAAGATTTCTAAATTCTCAAGTGAAGTTGAGGCACAAGCACATGAAGTGGGTTACAAGCTTACACCTTTATCATCAAACATAAGAAAGGTGCCCTCAATAAAGTTGCTGATGCATTGTCAAGAAGAGCTCTTACCATCCAAGAGATTATGTTGAAGAGCATGGGAATAGATCACTTTAATGATCTATATGCTGAAGATGAGGACTTTGGAGACATTTAAAAGATATGTGTTGAATACAAGAACCATTTTCATAATGATTATGCTGAGTACACTTTGCAAAGTAACCTTTTGTTTAAAGGAAATAAGTTATTGTTGGAAATACAATAATGGGAAAGAAAGATACTGAGAGGGGGGTGAATCAGATCTTCAAAATTAAACACTTAAAACAAATTGATTCACATTCATACATATATGACTCTAATGTAATATCAGATAGAATCCACACAATGAAATAAATAACTCATAACATAAGAACTTGGTAACCCAGAAACCTAAATAGGTAAAACTGGGGTGGGGATGACACCCACAAAATTCTCCACTACTAAATTAATAAAGTGTGCATGTTAGGGCTACAAATTTTGATTACAAAATGAAATCTACCCTATTAAAGGTCTACCCAGTTAAGAGCTAAAGATCATTATAATCTACCCTGTGAAAGGATTTCAACTTACAATAAAGTAAGAACTTTGTTAGGATATTTAGAAAGGTCTGCTAGAACCACTCTGTTAAGATATTTTCACCTGATACAATGATTAGAATGTCTCAAGTATTGATCCTTTGTTATGCACTTCAGATACTGATGACGGATCTCCTCTTTCAAGTACCCTCTATGATCTCACAATCTGATATAACTTTACTCTGCTGTTCACTGTGTTGTCACTCTGCTTGATCTCTGCTTCTTAACAAAATAACCCTCTGTACATTTCACTTCAAAATGCAGTCACCACATACTTCATCTACTCTCTCCTTACACACACAAAATAGGGTTTAGAAGCAATCTAATATATCTTTTCAAGTCTGATAGCGAGATCTAGTTCAATGATCAAGATCTAATACCTATACCATCAAGGTATTACAATTAATGTTTACAATAGATCATGCATAGGATAAAACAATTAAATGCATAACTAACTCTATAGAATTATATTAAATGCATACATAAGTTGGCCCAAAAATCCTATACAAGTTAGCTAGATCACTTATCCTTGAAGTTTGAATCATTCCAGACATGTATACAAAAAAATGTTCTTCTCATCACTTAACATTTTTGTCGCTTGGCACTTAACATCTCTGTAACCTACTCGGTTCGACATAATACAACTCAGCTCAGCAATGTAACTAGCCAAACTGAATACTGCTTGACAATGCTGCTCGTCCTTGCATAGTTTTAGCTCAGCCACAATGATAGCCAACTAAAACTACCTAAGTGAATGACTAAGTGTTGGTCACTAATAATCTACAGAACTTAGAGATTAACAATCTCCCCCTTTGATATTAGTGGCAAAAACACACTGATCATTACTTCCGTTCATTTCATTAAAATGTTGCCTAAGTATACTAAGTACTCCCCCTACGAATATACTTGGAATTATTCATACAAAAAGTTTACATGCCTTCAAAAAATATATACAAGTGTACATGTTATGTACTGATGTATCATACTATATCCTTTCCAACTTCCTTACAAATTTCCCCCTTATTTTTTGTCACTAATTTCTGGTGGGGTTAAGTTGTACCTATCCAAAAATTGTTTATGAAGCTGCAAGGTGGATTCAAATGTAGTATCCCAGCTTTCCTTAGCAATCTTCATAACTTCTAATTTTATTTCTAGCTCGGCAGCTAGATTCACTAAACTTTCTGTAGTTCAGAGATTTGCATTTCTCTGTGATAACTCCTTTGCAATTGAAATTTCCTTCTATATTACCTCCAAGTGAGGCAATAGGCTTGTCTGAATAGTTATCAATTTTTCCCTAATTTGAACATCTTTAGCCATAAGCTAGGCTATTCTCCATTGCGCATTGATCAACTTAGTAAGATGTAAAGAACTAGAGGTAGTATCCTTACCCAAAGTAGTGCCAGTTGATCTCAAATCTAATGGTAGCTTCTCAACAAGCTATAGATTATCCTTTGTGAATAATTCAACATCACATAGTTTCCTGTACAAAGAATAAACATTTTCTATAACTTTCTCCAAAATTTCTACAAGTGTAGAAAGCTCAACCTATTTTTTGTAATGTCTTTTAAGATTTTCTCCAGAACTTTGCTCTCAAATCTCTTCTCGGACCATTGTAGAAGTTTTTCATTGCTTTTAATATCATCATCAGTTACCTTCTGCGCAATGTTAACTAATTGATCAATAATTGGAGGTTTTGGCATTTCATCCTCTAAGTCAAAAGCCTTTGCAAATATATCCTTGATGTCATGCAACACCTGCATTTGCTTCTGTTCTATTTTCATCTCGTCCTGTCTCTTCTTTCTCTTAAGCAATTCTTGAAGAGTCCCTATTTGTTCAAAAGATAATTCATTGGGATCCCATTGTGGAATCACAATTACCTCATATAATGTTACATCTAGAATTTGAGAATTCTTCTTCAAAAATTTATTTTTCTTCAAATCTGGTGAACTTATGCTAGGCTGCATAATACCTTTTCTTGTGACAGTGTCAATGTCCATTGCCTCTTTTAATTCTATCAGTATTATCTGTGGATTAGGCATACTCCCAATTTTAGGACATGTGGGAGTGGATGATGTAGAGTGTGGTAGATCAACCAACACTTGCACTACCTCTTCTTCCTTAGGCTTATCAACAGTATCCTTCATCACTACTTCACTAGCTAAAATTGTTTTGACAACCTCTAAAATAGGTGGATTCTGTGAAGTTACCTCTTGTGCATTTGTTTGTTGTTTCTCTTCACCTTTCTGATCATTAACAACTTTAATTATCTCATCAGATGTCATGGTCTTTCCTTCTTCAATATCAATTGCCTTAATAGGTGAATCAGTTTATGTACCACTCAGCATATCTTGTTCCTCAGCATTCAAATTGCTTGGATCATCAACTAAGAAATCCATTGGACTATCTGCAGTCAGATCAACAAAATTTGTTGATTCTAATGCATCTTGTGTCTTGTCCTATTCTGTAGAAATCCAACCTTGATTCATCTATGGCTCAAGAGTAGTCTCCACTTCAACTTCTTTTATCTTTTTCTCAGATGTTCCCTCACCATATTTCTTATCTTTTGGAATGGCTAGTCTAAATATTTCCTTCCAAATCCTTGTACTCTATTGTACTAAACCTTAAATATCATTTTTTAGAACAACATAACCTCTGAGCTTAGGAACAAACCTATTCTTGTATTCCTCAATGAATTTGTCTCTTTGTTTTGAAGTTAACTCAGGTATTACCTTGGCTAAAGTTCCTTCCCTGATCTATCTCTCTTTGGTAAGTGAAAATTCCCATTTGCTTGACTGAAAATCATATAATTCATTCAGCACATGGTTTCCTATCTCTATAGGAGTTAACTTGAAAGTATTCATCATATCCAAGAGTGCTTCCTGAACTTTGTGCTTATCCACATTATTCAATTTCTCATACTTACTGAACTTGAAAGTTTCTAACCCTTCTGAATTCCTCAAAGTGTCACATACCTCATCAATACTAGCTGGTTTCTTAAATTATGATGTAGGTACATTACTAGGTTCATCAATTTAGTCTTTTCATCATCACTATCTTTCCCCAATTGTAGTTTCCTTCTAGGTCTCTTTGCTGGCTTACTCGACTTAGCCTTAGGAGAAATTTTAGCTTCCTTTCCAGAACTACTTTCTCCAACCTTCTTCTTTCCATACACTTTTGTTTGTACTTCTACTGGAGATGTAACAGTAGATTTTCTAGTCCTCATACGATTAGCTGCAGGAGGTGTAACCTTAAGTTTAGCTTTCCTCGGCTTGGTTACTATGACAATTGATGGTCTTTTACTCTTAGCTTTCTTAGTGATCTCTTCTGATGCACTCACTTCCTCTTCTATAGATATATCCTCACCTTGTCCTTTGGTCAGGCCTAAAGGTGCATCCTCAAGTTCTTCATGACTACGTAAACCAACCATTTTCTTCAAATCTTTCATAATTTTCTTTCTTTTCCTCTCCATAGTTCCCTTTGTTAAACTTCTTGAAATTTTAACTTTGGCTTCATCAAAATTTCCAAACCTTTCTGTTGTAGTATCAATTGCCTTGGCTAGGAGTGCAATTATGGTAGTTGATTCTTCATTAATGTTAATTTCATATAGAAATGGTTCTAAACATGTTACCCTGGGTGTCACAGCCTGGATATATGTGTTATCTGTATCAACTAGAAAACAAATTTATTTATAGTGCTTCTCCACTAGTGATCTAGGAATCCTAGTTCTTAATCTCATTCTCTTCTTAAATTCTACAAAATAGCTCCCCATTATGCTATTGAAATTACTTCCTAGTTTCTCAATACATTCACTAATCTGAATTGTAATGGGTCTATCCTTTTTCCAAACAATATTTCCCAATGTAGGAAATGTATCCTGAATGTAGAAAAATATACAAACTAGTAAGGAACCAAAATTACATGATGAGCTCTTAGCCTTTGTGATTGATGCTAGGTTCTTGGCTAATTGTGTCAGTTGTAGCTCAACAAGATCATATGTATGATTCTTCTTAACAATTTTCCATGCCTAGTCAATGGCTGTACAAGGAACACTGTCCAATCTACTCGACTGATAGAACTTATGTGCTATTACTCTTACTCCAAAATAAGTTCTAGGTCTTTAATTTTAGAGATAGTCATACCTCTATTGTTCCATATGGCTCCAATTTTCAGTGTAATTTCCTCTTTGTTGTTATCCCTCATTGTCCATTTCTCATTAACTATAGGATATCCAGTCACTCGATGAATCATGTTTTTAGTAATCTTGACTGGTCCATTATCCAACCACATACACATATCATGAACTCGGCTAAGAATAACCTTAATCCATTCATCTTTGAAACGTTGTGGAAAATCTAGGGCACAAGTTAACCCTTTTTTGGCTAAGTGTTTGAATTCTTCCTTTAGAACTCCATCGACACACAATTTGTTGTAGGATTTCCTCAATTCACTATCACCTACTTCACCAATCCTAACCATGTAACACGATCGAACATCATGGATCATAAGTACCTTGGGTGGAATGGAAGAGAGGGTTTCGATTAAATCATTTTGAATTGCACTTTCAGGAACGGCTTGAAAGTTGAGAGGTGCACATTCATCACTCTGTACTAACTAAATTTTCTCTTGTTCTCCCTCCATATTTTTAGCTAGTGCGGAAGATCTTGCATCCATAATCTTGAAATTAGGGTTTGAAAGATGAAGAACAGAGTACCTTAGTAGGTAACACTTCACACTATTCACCTTAGGATTGTTGATGGCACGCTAACGAAATCTTCGATGCTAACTTCATTAAGATCAATTCTACAAATTACTCCAATCACTCTGTAAACAGTAAAAAACACAAGGTAAAAATGAAGTATCAACTATTCATCCTTTATAGACTTTGAAAGGTCAAGGTAGGTAAGCAATGAATGTTCTTCCCATTGAGTTAGTGAAAGCCAACTATCCTCGGCTTTCTAACAAAACTTGCATCCCACTCGGCTTACTAAACTCGGCCATCACAAAACTTACTCGGCCAACAAAACTTGACACACACTAAAGAACTCGGCCTTAGTGTCCATGATTGGTGCTCGACACCTATAGTAGAATTGGCTCTTCTTGGCATTTGTCTTCAAACTATCTCCTGATGCATCTTAACATATGAAAATATGGACTTTGGGACATTTCATGTTAGGAACTGATGTAAGATAAGAATTTTAAATGCAGTTCCTTAGATAACTCTTTTACTTAGTTGGAGATGATGGGATCACTTGATCCATTGGATTGGGTGACCTCGGCTTCACTAGCTTCACTGCTGCATGGTTTAGACTTCTTAACCCATGTCTTCTTCATCTGTGCTCTAATTTTCTCAATAGTAGGAGCATGTACCCTAGTCTTACAAGCTTTCCTTGTATGCCCAATTTTTTAGACAATTGTGACAAACTAGGCTTCCATTCATCCAACTTTTAGACTTTCCTATGAAATGTGTCCTTATGCTATTTTCTGGAACATGTCCATACTCACCACAGTAATGACAACTATGCCATGTGTTGTAATCCCACTTGTAAGTATTTCCTTTTCTTGGTGATTTCTCTTGTGCCTTTGATGTCCACTATTGTTTACCTTTAGATCTACAATCTTGTGCTCTATGACTATATTTGTGATAGTTATAGAAATTACCATTGAGTCTAGTTGTTTTTCTTTCCTTTGTCTTACATTCACATGCTTGATGTCCAAAATTATTACAGTTAAAGAAATAACCATTAAAGTTAGTTTTAGGATTGGACTTACCATTCTTGCTTTGACAAATGTTTGTTGTATGACCTGGTTTCCCATAGTGGTGGAAAATAGGTTTTTTGTTTCTTGGCTTATCATACCTTCTTTTACCTATCTTAGATGATTCTCCATCTTCAGTGATTGTATGTTGTTTAGTGTGACCTAATCCAGAAGAATCTTTAGGTCTTATTGATGCTTCCACCAGTTGTTCAAAGTAGCTCATAGCTGCATTGGGATCATTCACTCTGTTATTATGTTCTTTCTCAAATCTCAATTCATCTTTCAACTGACTTTTCTCAGATCTAAGATTTATAATCTCCAAGTCTTTCCTATTGATCTCCTGATTCACAAGTATTAATTGGTTTTCCATGTCAACTTGATTCACTATCATTGTTTGTACATCATGTATTCTTTCATCAAGTTTGATAGTTATCATTCTTTTGTCTTCTTCTACCATATCCTTTTCATCTTTGACTTTCTTTTTCTGTTCAACAACTTCACACATTCTTATTGATTGGGATTCTTGTTCCTTTTTCAAGTTTCTATCTTCTTCACATAGTGCACTATTCTTTTCTAGTAGATCTATTATTTCTGCATCGCTCTCAGTAGAATCTCCATTCTAAAATAGATTTGTGGTTTTCTCTTCTTGATAATGAGTGTCATTCATTAGTTTGGCCAAACCTTCCTTGTAGTCAAGGAATTCTTTAATTCATGTCTTTCTATCTCAAGTTGTTGCAGTGCTAGCTGAATATCAATCTTTTGATTCTCAATGACTTTACCCATCTTGTAGATCTCCATCTCAAGATTTGTATTCTCAAGCTGATTATGAACTTTTTAGAAAACTAAGCTCTGATACCAATTGTTGGAAATACAATAATGGGAAAGCAAGATACTGAGAGGGGGAGGTGAATCAGATCTTCAAAATTAAACACTTAAAACAAACTGATTCACATTCATACATATATGAATCTAATGTAATATTAGATAACATCCACACAATGAAATAAACAACTTATAACACAAGAAATTGGTAACCCAGAAACCCAATTAGGTAAAACTGGGGTGGGGATGACACCCACAAAATTTTCCACTACTAAAGTAATAAAGTGTTCCTGTTAGGGCTACAAATGTTGATTACAAAATGCAATCTACCCTGTTAAAGGTCTTCCTGGTTAAGAGCTAAAGATCATTACAATCTACCCTGTGAAAGGATTTCAACTTACAATAAAGTAAGCACTTTGTTAGGAGATTTAGAAAGGTCTGCTAGAACCACTATGTTAAGAGATTTTCACCTAATACAATGATTAGAATGTCTCAAGTATTGATCCTTCATTATTCACTTTAGATGTTGATGACAGATCTCCTCTTTCCAGTACCATCTATGATCTCACAATATGATATAACTTTACTCTATTGTTCACTGTGTTGTCACTCTACTTGATCTCTACTTCTTAAAAAAATAACCCTCTGTGCATTTCACTTCAAAATGTAGTCACCACATACTTTGTCTTCTCTCTCCTTACACACACAAAATAGGGTTTAGAAACAATCTAATATATCTTTTCAAGTCTGATAGCGAGATCTAGATCAATGATCAAGATCCAATACCTATACCATCAAGGTATTACAATTAATGTTTACAGTAGATCATGCATAGGATAAAACAATTAAATGCATAACTAACTCCGTAGAAGAATATTAAATGTATACATAAGTCGGCCCAAAAGGCTTATACAAGTCGGCCAAATCACTTATCCTTGAAGTTTGAATCATTCTAGACATGTATACAAAAAAATTGTTCTTCTCGGCACTTAACATCTCTACTGCTCAACACTTAACATCTCTTTATCCTACTTAGCTTGGCATAATACAACTCAGCTCGGCAATGTAACTAGGCAAACTAAATACTACTCGGCAATGTTGTGCGGCCTTGCATAGTTTTAGCTCAGCCATAGTGGTAGCCAACTAAAACTGCCTAAGTGAATGACTAAGTGTTGGTCACTAATCATCAATAGAACTTAGAGATTAACAATTATGTGTCCCTAGAGGTTCCATTAGGGAGAACATGATTCAAGAGAAGCATAATGGTGCATTGAGTGGTCACTTTGGGATCACAAAGACACAAGAACTAGTTCAAAGGTTATACTATTGGCTGAGGATGAATCTTGGTGTCAAAAGGTATGTGGAGAGTTGTAAAGTGTGTCAAAGATCCAAGGGTACTTCATCTATTGTTGACCTTTATCAGCCCCTACCTATTCCAACTAGACCTTGGGATTGCTTAAGCATGGATTTTGTAGTTGGGTTACCCAAGACAAGACAAGGCATGGATAGTGTTAATGTAGTTGTGGATAGGTTTAGAAAAATGGCTCACTTTGTGCCATGCAATACCACTAATTATGCCAGCCTAATAGAATCTCTATTCTTCAAAGAGATAGTAAGAATCCATGGGTTGCCTTAGAGCATTGTGTCTGATAGAGACACCAAATTTATGAGTCATTTTTGGAAGACTCTTTGGCAAAGAATAGGCACCAATTTATCCTTTGGATCTGCCTACCATCCCCAAACCGATGGTCAAAACAAAGTGGTGAATAGAATCCTTGTAAATATACTAAGGTTATTGACAAAGGAGTACAAATATCAATGGGATCAATTGATTGGACAAGCTAAGTATGCCTACAATGTCACCATCAATAGGTCAACAAGGAAGAGCCCCTTTGAAGTGGTGTATGGATTACATCCTAGAGGAGTCTATGAGTTGAGAGACTTGAAGGATGGAGGGAAAGAAAGTGGATATGCAGATAATTTTCTAATGCCATGCAAGAGATACATCATACATTCTGAAAAACCTTGACAGAGAACACCTTGAAACATAAGGCAAAGGTTGATGAAAGTAGGAGGACAATTGAGATTAATGTGGGTGACATGGTGATGGTAAATCTCAAAAAATTAAGATTGCAGAAGGGAATCCCTCAAAATTTGCAGATGAGAAGGATAGGCCCTTGTCCTATCATGGCTAAGTATGGTGATAATGCATTCAAAGTTGAACTCTTGGAAGACAGTGGACTGTCACCTATCTTCAACATTGCAAAGTTAGTCCACTACAAAGGACCAAAGTAAGACTTGGATTAGAGTCTTCAAGAAGTAATCAGAGATGTGGAGGAGCTAAAATTACCCTCTGCTATAGTTATAGGAGCTAATAGCATACTAGATACAAGAGTATACAAGAAGACTAGAACCAAAGAGTATAAGGAACACTTGATGAAAATACATGATCAAACAAATGCAGATTCAATATGGGTCAAAGAATCATAGTTCAAGAAGATGGGGATTGATCTAGGCATCCTCATTCCAAGGGTGGATTTATCTTTTTGGTTTGGGGAGGATGGTGTAAGCGTTAGTAATAACTAAGAGGGGGGGTGAATCAGTGGCCTAAAAAAATTATCCTTTAATCACGAACCACCAATAAAATAAATATTAGATTATTAAGTCCCTAGAAGATGCATGCCATGAAATGATTATAATAATTAACTATCTGTCAGTTTTCCTTTTCTGACCTTATTCTCCTTGATAACTAATAAGCAACAAAACTTATTTACTGATACTTAGTAAATATGCAAACTATATTAATCAATCCAGAAATGCATATGTGAAATGTAAAATAGTAAAGTAATAAACCATACATACATAACACATGGATTTTAACATGGAAACCTTGTTAAGGGAAAAACCACTGGGACCGGTACCCCAAATTTTCACTCTTCTGAAGTGAGCCCTTTTAGGAGCCAACCCTATTAAAGGTTACAAACACACTGTTAGGTATGACCTTATTAGAGGATTTTGTACATAGAGGTTGTCACTTAGTATCAGGCAACTCAGTTTGCTACCAGCCTTGAATCAACCTCCTTCTTAGACTGTCAATAGGCTTTAGGCAAATCTAGTGCTACTTTAATGAATCAACCTTTTTGGCACTCCTTGGGATGTACCTCAATATCTATAAGACTACTAAGTCCTACTCTGTTAAGAGACTTGATGTTTCAATGGTTAAACTGAAACACAATGACTTGTTTCTAATGCAACTTGAATTGCAGATTTTTAGATCTATTTAAGTACAATACCTCTTTGATCAATGTATCAATTCAATTCTTTTTTCTCCACACTTTCTGCTCAGTGACGCTATGCTTCACTATTCGTTGGTGAATACAAAATTATTTAGCTCTTCTTCAGCTTGATTGATTAGGACTGTATGAATTTATCCTTCATCAGCTTCTCTTCGGCATCATCTTTCTATTCACTCCCCTTCTATATCTTTGGAATGAACAATGCTTGTCTGTTATATCTAGACATGATATTCATTAATTGTTGATTCTTGATTCTTGGCATGAAAAATAATCTAGCCAATCTGATTTAAAGCATAACTCCTAATTTATCTCATACTTATCTTCTTGCCAACTGTACAAATCTTCTTTAAATCAATCACTTAACTTTGGTCGAATAAAACAATGAAAACAACCAGTTAAGTCTATCTTTAGCTCTTTCCAACTAGATATTTTTTTCATTTTCAAAAATCTTTGTTCTATCGGTCAGCTCTATAGTTAGTCATCAGTGACAACTGCTAGTTCCATCGGTGTGACTCCAATTAGCTTCGGGATCTCCGTCCATTGGGCATCAATGGATTTTACTCATCGGGTAACTTTTTTTTCAGCTCGTCGGGCATCCTGTGATTTTGCTTCATCAGGAAACACTATCTTCTACTCGTCAGGTATCATTGTGACTTTTTCTTTTTTTGGCTTTGCCGATGGTGTGCACTCCATCATTGTTATCTGTCACTTAGTGAATACTTGACTTTTATGTATTTCTTAAAGCATAACCTTTGTTCCATTGATTCTTTGAAGTCTTTGGCATTGTGTGCATGACCGTAGAGATTAGATGAATTTGACATCAATGACAATACAAACCATTAACTTATTTAATGCCTTGCATTATCTTCAACTTAACACTATCAACCATTCAATCAGTTACATGTCATCAATCTCTCACTTTGGCATTGATGGCAACATACTATATTGTCACACTATACTATTTCTAATACAATATGAAATATAATAGTTGAGATTCATCAGATTACCAAACAATTTATTTTGATAACCGATAAAAATGTCTGACTGCCGGTAAGCTCTGTGTTAGCTTAGATTTGATTCTTGTAGCTTTCTATGTTTATTTTTATAATGTGTTGCGTCCTTCCCTTGTGTCAATATCTCTCTTTTGACTTTTCTTGTTCTTTGATGTCTTTGTCTTTTGTCAGCAACTCTCCCTATGGATATGATCTCTCCCTATTGGAGTAATATGATAATGGATAATCTTTCTTCTTTTTCTAAAGACTGTGATAATATGGAAATTTTCTCTCCCTTTGACAACAATGCCAAACAAATATCTCACAGATATCTAACATTAATGTCAAGTGATCTTTTCTCTTGATCCATAATATATTCCTTGAATTTTCCTTATCCATCACTTGAATTTTCCTTATCCATCAGAAATACATCAATATGATCTGGTGCTCAATTCTGATATATATACCTTTCTATATATAGATGTAGCTTTGAAATTCTTCTTGTTTCTTGCATCACCATGAATGATATTCTGATAATATATATGTTGATGCAGCTTTCAGTCTTTTACTGACTGGTAGACAAGGGTTTTCCCCCTATTATCTTTCTCAGGTACTCAAATATTATCTTTCTCAAGTACTCGAATGTATCCTTAGGCAGTGGCTTGGTGAAGATATTGGCCAATTGTTCTTTAGATTGCACATACTCAAGTATCACCTATTTTTTTTGAACTTGTTCTCTTAAATAATGATACTTGATTGCAATGTTTTTAGTCGACTGGATTCTTTGAAATGTTTATTGCACTAGTGTTATCACAATAGATAATCACTGGTTATGAGATCTTCATATGCATACCTTCCAGCAACTATTTAATCCATGCAATATTTGAGCAGTTT
The DNA here is from genome assembly GCA_018584345.1 of Thuja plicata. Lineage (NCBI taxonomy): Eukaryota > Viridiplantae > Streptophyta > Pinopsida > Cupressales > Cupressaceae > Thuja > Thuja plicata. The sequence continues at coordinate 402,613 of MU226388.1, forward strand.
GAAGCAGCAACAACATATTATGCTTCTATAGTAGACGGTGAGATGCATCCTTGCTTCTTGCTAATCCATGTGACAAGTCTGTCACCCATAAAGAATGCTCCTCCAGTTACGCTCTTCCGGTCATCAAGATTTACAACCCAATCAGTGTCGATAAACACCTTAAGTTCAAATTTGCCTTCTCTTCTATACCATAAGCCAAATTCATAAGTATTCTTTAGATATCTTAGATTTATTTTCATAGCATTCATATGTGATTCCCTGGGGTTAGTATAAAATCTAGCAACAATTCCTACTACATGTGCAATATCTGGTCTAGTGTGTACAACATACATGAGTTTTCCAATCATTGATCTATACAAAGTCTAATTTACCTCTGTTGTCTTGTCTTCCTTTGTCAACTTACTTCCAGTAGCCATCGGTGTTACAACTACTTTGGAATCTTCCATCTTGAATATTTTCAGGACCTCTTTGATGTATTTGGATTGTTTAATGAAAATACCTTCACTTTGTTGAATGATCTGTAGACCAAGAAAGAACTTGATCTCTCCAAAATTAGACATCTTGAATTCTTTTCTCATCTCATCATAAAATGACTTACATAGTATATCATTTCCTCCAAATATGATGTCCTCAACAAATATTTCAGCAATCAAAGTGTTAGTATCAGTATCTTTTTTCAAATAAAGATTACTGTTTTCACTAGTCCTTATGAATCCAATACTTATTAGATAGGAATGAAGTCATTCATACCAGGCTCTGGGAGATTGTTTTAATTCATACAAGGCTTTGTGAAGTCTACATACCATGTTCCTCTTGTCTAGATCTACAAACCCTTTTGGTTTCTCAATGTATACCTCTTCTTCAAGTATTCCATTTAGGAATGTTGACTTGACATCCATTTGATATACTTTGAATCCTTTGTATGCAGCATAAGCAAGTAGTATTCTTACTCCTTCTATCCTAGCAATGGGCGCAAAGGTTTCTCCATAGTCTATACCTTCCTCTTGTGCATACCCCTTGCATACTAGTCTTGCTTTGTTCTTTGTGACTTCTCCATTCTCGTTCAGCTTATTCCTGAATATCCATTTTGTACCAATGACATTTTTGTCATCAGGTCTTGGCACAAGTGACCATGTTTTTTTATTCTCAATCTTCTCAATCTCATCATTCATAGCACTTATCCATTCTTCATTATCTAGTGTAGCATTGATAGATTTTGGCTCAAACTCACAAATTAAACAGTTTGAGTTTAAAGACTTACTTCTTGTTCTTGTACCAACCTTCTTATCTCCTATGATCTAGAGCTCTAGATGGTTCCTTCTTACATGTCTTGCAAGTATAGGTACAGTTCTTTGTCTATCATCTTGATTATTATTTTGTTCTTCATCACCTTGCACATTTTCTTGATCACTATCCTGACCATCGGTATTTGGAGTCTAACCGTCGGTTGCAACATTTTTTTGTTTCGGTATTAAGCACTATTGCTTAGGAAGAGTGTTGTGTTATTCACAATATAAAAACTTGTTGTAGTCCTTTGGTTGTTTTGTGCTTTCCAGCTCATCCTTTTCTGCAAATTCATTGATATTTACATTTGCACTTTCAACTATTTTGTTAGAGGCCTTGATAAGACATTGAAAAGCTTTGCTTTTGGTAGAATACCCAAGAAAAAAACCTTCATCACTTTTGGCATCAGGATTTCCATTTCTATCATCCTTTAAGACATAATATTGGCTACCAAAGTTCTTGAAGTAACTTACATTGGGTGTTTTACCATACCATAGATCATAAGGTGTCTACTTTGTGTCCTTCTTCAATTGTACTCTATTAAGTGTATAAACAGTAGTGCTAACAGCTTCCCTCCAAAAGATTTTGGTGATGCCTTTCTCTATCATGAGTGTTCTTGCACAATCAACTATTGACCTTGTTAGGGATTTTTCTTGTATGAATCACAGTGCTTGAAATGACTACTTGAACACCATGCCTTCTAATACTGATTCAGAGACAAGAAAAGCCTAATTGCTAAGGACTGGATAACGTCCTTCTTCATTTTTGAGTTCCACATATACTCAGGCAGGTTTTACCTCTTATGATTGCTGTTTACATAGTATGTACTAATGTGGACACTGATTTGCTATGTACCTTTTGTTAAACCAACCTATGAATTACCTTGCAAATAACCAAGCATAACCAGATGCAAGATATAACCATACAAACTTATGGTCTTAAATATAGAAAAAAACCAGTGATACAAGGAATTTCATCCTTCTTCCTTCTGATTTTAGGAGGGATAACCTAATGATCCACTCTTCAAGGGATTAACAAACTGAATAGTATCCTGCTGATACAAATTCTTATGAGTTCAGCTCATTTGTTCTTAGTAACAAGAGTATATTGATTAAT
>MU226388.1:410021-423973 GCA_018584345.1 Thuja plicata
CCTGAGGACAAAAAATGATACCATAGCCTTGTAACTTATTAGTGAATCTTGTGAAAAAATCATTTGGTGATTCACCTTCTTCTCTATTCATGTGTTCCTGCAAAAGTGACACCACACTTTCTTGAAGACTTTCCCCCAACATATCTGTCTCTGCTTTGATAAGATCAACTTCTGATATAGGATCTTTTAATTTAGATATGTCTTTCTCTTCACTATGCTCCTCATCCTCGTACTGCTCTACATAACTAAGCTTCTCAAAATCGCTAAATCTTTTAAAAAAAGAAGCCTCTAATGCTTCCATGGATTCTATTGAGCCATGAGGTAGGTATTTAAACTATTATCTTGCAACATCAACTAAGGACATTACAAAAAGCCTCATCAATGTATCCTCATGTGAAATGTTATGACTGTCTACCAAAGCAGCAAAATTTTCTAAATGTTTCTCAGTTGACTGTTCACTAAAACTAGCAAACTTTGGCAAACACTCCCTCACCTTTGATGGAATATGATTTGGGTATCCAGGAATACCCACAAAACTAATTGCCCCAAACAAACTATTACCCCTCCAATCACAAGAATATGACATTTTAGCAGTTGAAAATGTTACAAACTGCCACTCTTACATATTTCCATCAAATTTTGCACAGATGCAAGTAAAACTTGAAACATGTAAACCTCTTTTACACCTTATTCCTTTTTTCTTTAGTGCCGTAATCACTTTTTAAGGAAATTTATAAAAACTTTTGAAAATACCTGGATATACTTGAGCTGTTGCAAAACATGTGTGCTTTGAAGACACCTTTAAATCAACATCAAAACATGTAGCATATCTGCTGTTACTTTCACTGCAAGCTCACCTTCTTTGTAATCTTTCTTTCACATGCACACTGGTGCAAATCAGAGCTCAGAGTCGCCACTCACCAGTAGTAAGATCAGGTGGAAACTTTTAAACATTTTTTGCAGCAGACAACACACAGACTTGAGTCTTTTTATAAAGCCAGGAAATATATCCTTTCTTTTTTGTAACGCATGACTCTACTTGAGTCTTACTATTGACTTACTCCAGAAATTCTGATTTCTCTAATAAGCTTTGTATACTCGATCCCCAGGAGAGTCGCCATTTTGTTAGGGATTTTTCTTGTATGAATCACAGCGCTTGAAATGACTACTTGAACACTATGCCTTCTAATACTGATTCAGAGACAAGAAAAGCCTAATTGCTAAGGAGTGGATAAGGTCCTTCTTCATTTTTGAGTTCCACATATACTCAGGAAGGTTTTACCTCTTATGATTGCTGTTTACACAGTATGTACTAATGTGGACACTGATTTTCTATGTACCTTTTGTTAAACCAACCTATGAATTACCTTGCAAATAACCAAGCATAACCAGATGCAAGATATAACCATACAAACTTATGGTCTTAAATATAGCAAAAAACCAGTGATACAAGGACTTTCATCCTTCTTCCTTTTGATTTTAGGAGGGATAACCTAATGATCCACTCTTCAAGGGATTAACAAACTGAATAGTATCCTGCTGATACAAATTCTTATGAGTTCAGCTCATTTGTTCTTAGTAACAAGAGTATATTGATTAATTGATTTTTAATATTGGATGAGGAACAGACTGCAAACTATACTCTAAACCAGTGCCTATCCCTTGGGCAAAGAGTCAATGAAAACATGAATCAACAGAGATAAAATAACAGAGATATTGTAGAGTGCCTTACAAACTACATGCGGCTGAGATAGAGTGCCTTACAAACTATCCTCTCATATACATACATCTGCATGAAATCCTTATCAAAATGCTTTGCTCTCTGAAATCATCTATGAAACTTAGTCCTCTCCTTGAAAGGAACTCATAAATAATTAGACAAACTACCTTGTAGCTGGTGTATTTCAATTGCCTTACAAGTGAAACACACTAGAGCAAAAACAGAATGCAAAGAGACAAGGTAATATGAAAGAGGGAGAACCACATTGTATTCTATTACTGTATTCTGCTTCAACACATCCAGACAAGAAGCTTTCATGAATATACAAAGATACAAAAGTATAACTTACAATAAAATTTCCACAAGACCAACAGGGACCTGCTCTGGGCATCTATAGGAAAAAATCAGAACAGAGCAGAGGAAAGGAACCCTTACAACTGAGAAAAGAAAGAAAGATATAGAAGAAGGAGAAACCCTAAAAATTTTGAGCAATTGACACATATCTCCCCTCAAATCTGATTTGCATTCATTCCTCCTTTTCAAAAATATCTGATTTGAATTAATCAATTTTCAATTCCACCTGTCTCAGAAAACATCTGATATGTCTCTTAAAATATCTCTTTCCTTTTCCCACTGAAAAGTCCATCCAATCTGATCTTATCTACAAAATATCCTTGAAAATCTATCACATTTCCCTTTGAAAATATCTGATTTATCCATTGAATTGTCATCAATGCTTTTTAATGTCTGCAGACATTGCTTGTTCCTTTAGTCAATATTATCATGCTTCTGGAAAGAAATCCAATCTTATTCCCCATCTGATTCACAGATGAAACTTAACTCATGCATCTAGAACAAAATATGATTTCTTTGCAACATAAATGCCTTTGCAAACTTATCCTGACACTTCTAACTGGAAAACATTAAATCCGTATCTGCATCTATTACTGGCTCCAAATTTTCCTTGTGTGATTGCACAACTGGGTTTACTCATTTTTCTGGATTTTTCCATCAAAACTGCTCATCAATAACATAATATCCATGAAAATGAAAACCATGAGATTTTCTTACAAGCCAAGGCGCCCCTTTGTATGGATTCACCACTACAAATTTTAACTTGAAAGCTTTTCAAAAACCCTCTCTCTGTTCTGTGCTAGCTTTACAATGTATTCGCAAGTTTTAAGCAAACATTTTAATGCACCCTCCTTTAATAAATTTTGCTCTAACAATTCATGTGATTTGTCTACACTGCTGCTACATTTTTTACTTCTGGGAAGATCCTTGTGAGTGAGTGACACACACCTGCTATTCAACTGGTCGCATACTCGCCATTCAACCTCACTCTACTTTTGACCCTCTGCGAGTGAGCGGTGTCATAATTCTTTGCTCATCTTATGTCTATCGCAGACTCGCACCACTTTTATGCTTTGCTTTTTGGTTCATGTGAGTGAGCGATATTTCCTTTCTTTAACTCATCGCACACTCACGAGTTCACATTTCATATCACCTGAGTCTTGGTGACTGAGCACCTATGCATCTTACCTTTCAGCTTTTCCATCGTCGCACACTCGCTGGCTATTTAATCTGACTTTTGGATTTTGAGCGGGTGAGAGATATTCATTTTCTTACTGCATACTTTGTCTAGTCACACACTCACGCTAGTTAATACTCTATTTTCATCTTATGTGCAAGTGGGTGATAGCATCTGTTCATTCCTCAGTCGCATACTCGCAAGCCTTAAAATTTTATTTCATGACTGACTGCGAGTGCGCGACTGTGTCTCTTCTTTCCTTTGTCACCTACTCGCGAGCTCCTTTTCTTTCATCTGAGTTGATTGGCGACCTAGCGACCAGCACCCGGTTGCTAACTCCGTCTAGCGACCTACATTAAGTCTCTTTGTCACGAGCCTTTGTCATTAACCATGGTTCTATCTCAAGACTTGGCGACAAGGCGTTTTCTTAACCTTGGCTGACCCAAGTGATCCTCTAGGGATCATGCGACATAAATGAAATCAAAGTCGTGCACAGTTAACCTTAACTCACCATTCTTTCTGAGACTTCGTGACTAGCCGTTACCATTAACCTTCACAGTTATCTCCTTGTCGCCAGATGCTTTTATTTTGTTTCAAGACTATGCGACAACCTTTAGTCGCCCAATCGGGAGATATATTCAACTTTACCTTAACATGTTATATGTGCCTTTTATTTACTTATAGTGACTGTGCAACAAACCCTAATCGCCAAGTCGGAAGGACCTTTCCCTTGGGGCACTTTTCTTCCCAGACTTTGCGACCACCGTTGGATCTTCTGATTCTTTCATCTGATGGCTGGCATTTAATCGCTTGATTTTCTTACATGCCCTTAAATCATTTCCAGACATTGCGAATGAAGGGAAAACACCTTAGTCTCAAAGTCACTGAATCCATTCTCTCCTTCTCGTGACCATGCAAAAACCCACTTGCCTTATGACAGATGTCACTCGATCATTTGTCCTCTTACTGCATACTAGAAAACTGAAACATTATCTTGTTCTGGCGACATCCCGACTAAGGAATACTGCAAACCTCAAACGGTTAGTCGCGTAGTCTGAACTGAAATCTCTTAACCATCCTTCTATTCCGAGACCACGCGACTGAAGGAAAACTTAACTGTTAGCTTTGGCTTGATTTGGTGAGAACGCGACATGAAGTGATCGCGAAGTCTGAGAACAATTTCATAACTATTTAATTTCTCCTACAATCACCCGACTAACAGTGGGTCCCATCATTTACAAAGCTTATAACATGAAGATCTTGTGACTACCCGACTGAAAGAAATCGCTGAGTCTCAGAACACTGAAGGAATATTCAGAAGTTAAATGAGACTATGCGACACAAGGAAAAAGCAAATCCAGAAAGACATTTGGAATATTCAGCTGGGGTAACATGACGAGGCAACCTAAAATAAAACACATTCCTTTAGTCAATGAAAAAGTAACACTGAAACATAAGACATGACCTAGGGTTTAAATTTCATCGTTTAATACTTGGATAGCCTAGGGTTTTTCAGGGTTTTACAAATTTGAGCAAGGTTTAGACATGAAAACCTAAAATTTGGCATGGGTAAGGGTAGAAGGAATGAGAGATAAGTGAATTAAAAATGCCAGAGCTCAGAGAGGAGGACAAGGAACTAGGAGAACGAGAAAAAATAGGAAATACAACCAACAGACCTGTTCCTTCTCTTAGCAATCCCATTTTGTTGTGGTTTCCTTAGTGCAAAAACCTATCTTTTTATACCATGCTCATTACAGAAATTAGTGAATTCATCTGATATAAATTCTCCTCCTCTATCTGATCTCAAACATTTCAAATCCTTACCACTTTATTTTTCTAAAATAGCGTTATACCATTTAAACATCTTGAATGCTTCAGATTTATCTTTTAGAAACATAACTGTCATCATTCTAGAGTAATCATAAACAAAGATAATAGAATATCTATCTCCATAATAGCTCTTTGTCCTCATAGGTCCACATAAATCAGTATGGACTAATTCTACAATGTCATCAGATATATGGGTTTTACTTTTAAAGCTAGACTTTGTCATTTTACCTTTTTGATAATTTTTGCACATGATGTTGTCTGGCTTTGTCATCATCGGTAAGCCTCTTACATTCCTTCTTCTGCTTATTTTTATCATGTTGTCAAAATTTGCATGACACAATCTTTTGTGCCACAACCATATGTCTTCTTTTCTATTCATTAAGAAAGTGGTGTTAGTATCATTTAGATAGAATAAGTTACCTTTAGTCTTTTCATCGGTACCAATCAATTTTCCTGATTCATTGAAGATATTTGCCTTCTTGTTCTCAAATGCTACTCTGTGACCTCAATTATTCAGCTGAGAAACACTCAACAGATTATAATTCAATCCTTTTAACCAATAATAATTTTCAAATTTAATCAAGTTATTCAACATTATAGTTCCTTTACCTTCAACCGAACAAGGTGTATCATTACCCATTCTTACTGTACCACCATTATAATACTCAAAATTGTTAAACTTTTCTTTGTCACTGGTCATGTGGTGAGTGGAGTCACCATCTATAATCTAGATGTCATTCTTGCTAACCTTAGATATGAGTGCTATTTCTACATACCTTTCATCTTCATCTGAATCCTCTTTCACAGCTACAAATACCATCTCGATGTCTTCATCAGTTTCGGTGTCAGTATCTTCATCTTTGCAAGCATCTAGGTAGCTAGCCTTCTTGCCTTTATCCTTGTAGTCTCAGGTATCTCTTCTTTCTGATTGTTGGTAACTTTTGTAATCTTTGTTATCACCTTTTTCATATTTCTTCTCAAAAGATCTATCATTACCTTTGTCATCTTTCCTTCTGTTAGGACATCTTGCAGCAAAGTGTCCAATCTCTTTACAATTAAAGCATACAAGTGGTAACTTTCCTTTGTATTTACCTTTGCCTCTTTACATTCTCCTTGCCATGAGTGCTTCTATTTCATCTAGATCTTCTTCTTCACTTTCACTTTCACTTTCACTATCTCTTCTAGATGTGTGTCTCTGACTAGATTTGCTTATTCTCATAAAAGACTTAAATGCAGACTCTAAGTTTGTTAAGACACTAGTATCAAAGTTATTCATCTCAAATGAAATCAATCTACCAATCAAACTATCAAGAGTAACTATATTGTTTGCAACTGCTCTCATCTCTTGAATAGTTGAAACTCTAATAACATATACAGGTAATACTTGGTTCTTAATATTTTACTTACCACTGTCTCCTCTTCAAGTGTACCTCCAACACCTTGTATAGAATGGACTACTTCTTTCATTCTTTTGTTGTACTATATTATTTTTTGTCCTTCTTTCATTCTGAGGTCATTAAATTTTCCTCTAAGGCCTTCTGTCTTGGCTCTTAGAACATTTGCATGACCACCATGTACAAGCTTCAGTTTGTTCCACATTTTCTTTGCAGTTGTGCAATTTTTGACATCTTAAAATTAAGCATCAGAGAGAGAGGAAGAAAGCTCTATGACCGTGCAGATGTGCTCATGCTTCACTCTCAATTGATCTACTATTAATGGTCATGTGGGAAACACATATTCAATATCTAAGTATTGAGTAACATCATTACCAATTCCTGATAAGTGGATTCTTATCCTGCTTCACCATGAAGCAAAGTTGTCTTTGTTCAACTTGGGCACATCTTGTCTATTAATCTTGTCATCTTGACTTAGGTCTTGAAACCTTCCTTCTAAGCACACAAGCTCTAATACTAATTGTTAGTAATAACTGAGAGGGCGGGGGGTGAATTAATGGCCTAAAAAATTTATCCTTTAATCACTAACCACCAATCAAATAAATCTCTGATTATTAAGTCCCTACAAGTTTCATGCCATGAAATGCTTATAATAATTAACTATCGGTCAGTTTTCCTTTTCTGACCTTAATCTCCTTGATAACCGATAAGCAACAAAACTTATTTACTGATACTCAGTAAATATGTAGAGTATACCAATCAATCTAGAAATGCATATGTGAAATGTAAAATAGTAAAGTAATAAACCATACACACATAACACATGGATTTTAATGTGGAAACCCTATTAAGGGAAAAGCCACTGGGACCGGTACCCCAAATTTTCACTCTTATGAAGTGACCCCTATTAGGACCTAGCCCTATTAAATGTTACAAACACACTATTAGGTGTGACCTTGTTAGAGAATTTTATACATAGAGGTTGTCACTTAGTATCAGGAAACTCAGTTTGCTACCATCCTTGAATTAGCCTCCTTCTTAGACTGTCAATAGGCTTTAGGAAAATCTAGTGCTACTTTCATGAATCAACCTTTTTGGCACTCCTTGGGATGTACCTCAATATATAGAAGACTGTTAAGTCTTACTCTGTTAAGAGACTTGATGTTTCAATGGTTAAACTGAAACATAATGACCTATTTCTAATGCAACTTGAATTGTAGATTTTTAGATCTATTTAAGTACAATACCTCTCTGATCAATGTATCAATTCAATTCTTTTTTCTCCACGCTTTCTGCTCAGTGATGTTGTGCTTCACTATTTGTCAGTATCTGCAAAATTCTTTATCTCTCCTTCAGCTTGATTGATCAGGACTGTATGAAGTTATCCTTCATCAGTTTCTCATTAGCATCCTCTTTCTATTCACTCCCCTTCTATATCTTTGGAATGAATAATTCTTGTCTCTTATAGATACATGATATTCTTTAATTCTTGATTCTTGATTCTTGGCATGGAAAACAATCCAGCCAATCTGATTTAAAGCATAACTCTTGATTTATCTCGTATTTATCTTCTTGCCAAATGTACAAATCTTCTTTTAATCAATCACTTAAATCTGGTTGAATAAAATAATGAAAACAACCAGTTATGTCTATCTTTAGCTCTTGCCAACTAGATATGTTGTCATTTTGTGAACTCTATGTTCTGTCGGTCAACTCTGCAATTAGTCATCAGTGACAACTGCCAGTTCCCTCAGTGTAACTCTAGTCAGCTTTGGGATCTCCATCCGTCAGGCATCAATGGATTCTACTCATCGGGTAACTTTGTTTTCAGCCCGTCTGCCATCCTGTGATTCTTCTTTTTCAGGCAACACTATCTTCTACTCGTCGGGTATCATTGTGACTTTTTCTTTTTTTGGCTTTACCAATGGTGTGCACTCTGTCGGTATTGTTTATCACTTATTTAATACTTGAATTTTATGTATTACTGAAAGCATAACCTTTGTTCCATTGATTCTCTGAAGTCTTTGGAATTATGTACATGATCTTAAATATTAGATCAAGTTGACATCAATGACAATGCAAACTATTAACTGATTTAGTGCCTTGCATTATCTTCAACTTAACATTATCAAACATTCAATTAGTTACATGTCATCAGCAGAAGTACCTAGGCTAACCTCCATGTTTGTTCATTTTGGCTTGTACTTAAAATTATCCAAGTCAAGATAGGTTAGTTTTTTTTGGACCTTAGTAGGTCTTTGCAATGTAGGCTAAGTGAGTTAGTCATTAGGACTAAGGTCACATAAATAGCCATTGTTAATAGTATTTTCAAATTCTTAGGCTTAGTTGTTAAGTGTGAGGTTGGAGTCATGAATGTGTCCAAATCACTTAAATGTGGACATAAAGATGCCATAGGGTCTTAAATGATCTTGGATCCTCAAATTAAAGAGGTTACAAGTCCTAAAATGTAGGGAAAGGCATGAATGAAAAGATGCCAAAAGTTGCTAAATTGTTGTCATGACAACATTTGCAATAATTGCAAATGTTGCATGCAAGATGGTTACATTACATTCTCCTTGAAACTAGGAGTGGGGAATCAACCAAAAAGGCCCTATAATTGTGGAAGAAGGCATCTAGTGTATGGAAAGACTCAAACTAAGGAGTTAATTTTTTAGATTGTAACAAGTGTGAAGTGAATAGAGACTGCAATTCTGAGTTTTCACTAATCCTGAGAATTTTATGTTGACAGTCATTTGTGATGGATTGAAAGAATGAAACTAGTGATTTTTTTGTGTTCTTGGAGTATTTTGGACTATTTTTCATTCAATAGTCAAGTTTCTTTGTGGTCATTTAAGGTGTTGTTTAAATTGTTTTCAGTTTAGGAGACTCACTGGTCCTGTCCAGACCAGTCAGTCTAATCATGACTCCCTCATGAAATCTAACCATGGAAAACATCTAATGGTAGATGGAAATTCTAGGGGAGTCAGTAGTGTACATAGTTGTAGAGTTAGGAGTCCTAGAAAGGAAAGTTATTATTTTTAGATCCAATCCCTAGGCAAGCATGCATTGTCTGGTTAGAGGTTTGGAGGAGAAACAATGAGCTTTCATGTGCAGGGGAACAAGGTACTGTATATTCCAAGTACATGTACAATTAGGGTTTAGTGTTACCTTGATATGATAGGTTGTTCGAGTTCATACCAATCACTGAAGACAATTTTTGAGTGAGTTTTGGATAGCGTTGCAGATTGTCCTAGTTTTAGGCCTTTTAACCCTATAATACCTAGTTTATAGGAACCCTATGTATAGATGACTTAGGGTCTTGAGACTTACAAAATAATTTGTAAAATGAAAAAGGGTATCTAGATATGGTCTTATATTTTTGAGGTCTTTGGAAAAGTTTTGCAAGAATTGAGAAAAACACATTGTGTAGGGTTACAAGGAAGTGAGCTCAATTAGGCCTCTTGAAGACACAAACTTGGACTCGACTAAAAATATGAAGGAGATTCCTGAAGATGGATTCCAAATTTATAAAATGAAATTTCTACATGGTGTTGGACACCCCTGAAAGTGATTCATGAAGATTAGTGTGGGAATCGACACTTAGACTCTTCTAAGTGTAAGTTAGAGAAGTGGAGATTTGAATTAACTATAGGGTGTTAGTCTTTTAGAGGGTGAAGCACAAGTGGAGACTCTTAGAGGAGCATAGGGTTAGGAATTAGTTAATGATCTAAGACTAATAAGGAACTAGAGGAGATTAGGGTCCTTGAAGAAGATAAACAAGATTTTATTAGTAGATTGTGCAAGCAAGCCCATTGGAACACTCACATCAAAGATCCAGACTTCTATGAACCTTGGAAGGCTTGTAACGAACTTATTGTTGTAGATAAAATAAAGTGGTTGGATTATTTTTTTCAAGATGGGATGCTATTCAAAATTAATCAATTATGTATACCTAGGAGTTCCATGAGAAATACCTTTGGCCACAAATTCAGAAGGATGTGAACTATTTTGCATAGAGTATTAAGGTATGTCAAGTAGAAAAGGTAGTAGTCAGAATGTGGGATTGTATACACCTTTGACAATAATGGTCAGACCTTGGGAGATATTAGTATGGATTTTGTACTTGGTTTTCCTAGAAAATAGAGAGGATATAACTGAATTTTTGTTGTTGTACACATATTTTCTATGATGAAAAGTTTTATCCCTTGTAATAAGAATATAGATGTAGTGCATGTAGCTAATTTTTTTTTTTTTGGGGAAATTCTGAGATTACATGGATTACCGAAGATGATTATTTCAGACAGGGACAATAGGTTTTTTGGTTATATTAGGAGGACACTTTGTAAGAAGATGAAAACTGATTTGAAGTTTATTTTTACTGTTCATCCACAACCTGATGGACAGACAGAGGTTGTGAACAATAATTTAGGAAACTTCTTGACGTTTTTTGTTGGAGATAAGCCTGAAAATTGGGATTAAGTTTTTCTAAAAGAAGAGTTTACTTATAATAATTCAATAAATAGTAGTACAGGGAAGACACCAATTGAAGTGGTTACTGGTTTAATCCTAAGCGAGTAGTAGAATTAATTCATTTCAATCATGATGTTAAGAAGAGTGTTGAAGGAGATGAATTTTCTAAGGTTATGAGATCATTATATCAAGGAGTGAGACATCATTTGGGGGAAATGAATCAATTTTATAAGAGGAGAGAAGACATGAAGATGAGACATAAGGAATTTCAAGTAGGGGATGAAGTTATGGTATACTTGCAAAAGGGTATATTTCCCGTTGTAACTTACAATAAGTTTATGATGAAGAATTTTTGTCCTTGTAACATCTTGAGGATATTTGATCTAGGGAATGCATCTGAAGTGGAACTACCAGAGGATATATAGATATATTATCAATATTTAATATTTCAGATTTGTATAAGTATCATGAATCTAATTTTAGTAGCAATGAAGGATCATATGATGGACAAATATATCCTAAGAATCAGATGGATTGGATCAAACAAATTTTGGATATAATATTTTATCAAAGTACAAGTGGTGAGTAGTATATGGAATATCTTGATGACTGTCATGTTCTTCTTTTGTCCATCAGTCGTCGTGATTTTTGATCATTTTTTTGATCTTCCAATAGGAATTTTTGTACACAATTGGGCCAGCTCATTGATATGTTTGAGGATGAATTTATTGTATGGTTGCATCTCTTATTTATTTCATTGGAGGTTGTTCGAGTTGATCTGGGTCCTGACCTATTTGTTGTAACATATTTTCTCCATTATTGAGAATTGTGATCTTCTCTTGACCAACCTAATGTTGTGATTCTTCATTGATTTCTCAGGATGTCATTGACAAATTTAGCTTTAATTTTTCCCCTAAAAAGTAAGAGGATCACTTTTCAAGTACCCCAGGTGTCTGATGTAGGAGCATCTTTCAATTTTAGCAATCTTGCGTTAAACAAAAATATTTCTTTTCTTGTTTGATCAATATGTTGTTTATGTTGACGGTCGATCTATGGTTGTTCTTTTGTGTTTCCATCACTACATTGTGTTTGTGTCTTTGTAATGGACCTTATCCTATGATCACACATCAGTTGGATTCATCACATATGAAATTTTGTAGATTCTTTGCATGACTATCATGTTCTTCTTTTCTCCATCACTTGTCATGATATTTGATCATTTTTTTGATCTTCTGATGGGAATTTTTGTACACAATTGGGCCAGCTCATTGATATGTTTGAGGATGAATTTATTGTATGGTTGCATCTATTATTTATTTCATTGGAGGTTGTTCGAGTTGATTTGGGTCCTGACCTATTTGTTGTAACATATTTTCTCCATTATTGAGAATTGTGATCTTCTCTTGACAAACTTAATGTTGTGATTGCTTTATAATCTTATGAACTTGTTCCTAAGGGGCAAGTGATTTATATAAGATTCTTTAGTGGTAGTTGGCTAGGATTTGTAAGAGGTTTTAAGATCATAATTAGGCATGTGTGGTTTTCACATTACAAATCTATTGTAAATGATTTTATGAGAATAATAGAAGGATGATCTCTCATTTCTATACATCTTGGCTTGTTGTTCTTGTTGTTTTTCATTGTGTTGTATCGATTACAATGATTGTACTAATTTTGAGGTTTATCCTCCTTGGCTACATCAAGTTTGGATGAAATAGAAATAATAAATAACATGTATAATTTTTTTTAATAAAAATAGGATGATAGGTGTGTGATTTTTAGTTATCCTAGACCAAGATAGAGGTTAGCCAAAGGCACCATTTTCCTAGCACTTTGTGATGAAATGAATTGTAGACTATAGATCCTAATATAATCTTTCTATAGATTTTATGAATGGATGCCACATATTTCCTTATAAAGAAGAGAGAGAAAGGGGTTTTCAAAAGGAGTTTGCCCAGGTAAACATCTAGATTTGGAATCAACAATTAAAGTGAAATGAGGTATGCTATAAAACAAATTATTCTGATATATATGAGAGAATAGATCTTAGAAATAAGGCATCTTATACCTTGATGGTGAGAATGTGATCATAAATTTTAATGAAATAAGACCAAAACAAGGAAACCTAAAAGGAAATCATAATTTATACACACTTACATGAAGGTTGTTGAAGCTCACCACAATTAAACATATAGTGTGATGAAATACCTTGAATGCTTGAATCTTTCTTCTTACTTCTTGAGTGCTTCAGATAATGAATGCTTAATTTGAATGTATGCAAAAATAAGAGAGGAAGCCTTGTTTATATACCTCTCCTATCTATTTTAGGGTTTAAAATGCTAAGGAGGCCCACAAGGATCTTGGAATCCAACCAAAATCAAATAACTATTACCTGATTTAAATTGGTGGCCAACTCTTAGGGTTAGGGATGAATTAATGGATAGAGGAAAATAAAATTCACCCTTGTCTACCCAAAGTAGAGTAGAATTTTGACAAGAGCTTGTATTTGGTATGAAGATTTTAAAAATATATGCAAAATAAAGGCGAGCTAAGAGAAAATAAAATGCACAAGGAAAAACATGCTAGAATGGGGCCTAGGTAAGTAAGAAATTATATACAGGTATAATTTAGGATGCTAAATTTAACTTCCACTTTAGTAGGAATATGATCTTACACACATACTCATATAAAGTACAAGAAAGAGATATGAAAAGGGAGATATGATAATGGGAAATACTAAAAAAAGATAACACTAAAGATAGAAAATTTCCGCAATCCATGAAATGATACTGATATGCATCTGGGAAAGATTGTATATATTTTTAGCATTGACATTTCAGATCATACTCCATGATCAATCATCAGGATGAGAGAGTTTTAGAATGCAAATATATAGTAGATTGCAGCCTAAGGCACAATAAAAGAAGAGAGTGAGTAGGAAAGAAGACACAGAGTTAAAGATAAAAATAAATAAAAATCACTCTCTAAAAATAAAAGTCAATATATA
>MU226388.1:424073-447015 GCA_018584345.1 Thuja plicata
CATATATGTATATATATACATATATGTATATATATATGTATATATATATATATATATGGTGCAGAGCACCCTAGGGTTTTAGCTCCAAGCCCTAGTAATTTGCAGAGTGATCAAAGGAGCAGATCACGGCTAGCAGTCAGATATCCGCCTAAACTTTAACAGTTTTTAACTCCTAGCGAAAGAGCGGATCAGTCGTGCAGTCGGCAGATGATCATCAGTTAACGTGAAGCAATCTGCGATTACACAAAAAAGGCTGGTCGCCAAGTCAGGAGATGATCGGCGGTTAGCATCAACCAGTCTGCGATGATACGACAAAAGCTTATCGCCAAGTCGCAAGATGATCAGCGGTTAGATGAAACAGTCTGCGATTACGCGACAAAGGCTTATCACGAAGTCGGCAGATGTATATATATATATACATATATACATATATATGGTATGTATATATGTATGTCTAGGATGCAGTTAATAGGGTACAATCACACAGTTTTTATAAATGAGCATCGTATGCATCGAACAAAGTTAAGTGAGATTAGATAATTTTACTATGGAATATTATAGACCTTCAATTAAGGTCTCTTGGCTTTTAGAGTTAAGTAGATTGAGTTACAACATGTTGGAGTTAGGTGAAGATAGTATAACAATGATACAACGAAGATGAATGCTCGCAATGATTAAGGGAGTAATTTGAGGAGTCCAGAAGTTCTATTTTGGATTTGGATTGGATCCTAACATAATTTTGTTGAATTATGATCTCTAAATATGTATTTTGTATTTGGTTAAGTGTTCCAAAAATGTTTTTTGATGTTCTTTTGAGCCGACTAGAGGAACCTTTTATGAGATCGAATATATAAGAAGATTTGTTTTATGATGTGAAGAAGTGTGTGGAATGCATAGATGCATTATGATGTCAAAATTAGATAGAATTTGATGTGAGCTATAACTGGGACTACTTAAGCAATGAAGCATATCATATTCTTGTATTGTTTATTTTCATAAATCATTTTACTAGACTAGTTTTTCTTTGTAAGAGAGGTGTGCTCATTATATACCCCTAACAAGGTTTCTATACTTTAACAAGGATATGTACTAAATTTAATATTCAGCTCCTAACATGGCTGGGTCTCTTAATAGGGACACTATACTTCTTAGTTCATCATTTGTGGGTATCATCCCTACCAGGGTTCTCCCTTGGCCAGAGTTTTCTCATGAACAAACTATGGTGTTATGAGTTGTCTACTTTATGTGCATGTTCTATTTATTTTAGTACTTGCATGGTTAAGTTTGATTTGGTTAAATATATTTTGAAAGTTTTGTAATGCTGATTCACCCCCCTCTCGGTACTACTTAATGCTAACAATTGGTATCATAGTTTGTGGCCCTTGGAGAGACATCCTAACAGCTTGAGGGAGATCTAGATGGATTCAGGAAGTTTGAAAGAGAACTTTGAGGTAGCACTTGAAGATCTTGATAAGGCTAAAGTTGAAAATGGTGATTTGAAATTCAAATTGAGAAGAGCAGAGGGTTTCATTGACAATCTTAAGGAACAACTTGAAATTTTAGGGAACCAAAGGCAAGAACTTATGGAAAAGATAAAAGATGAATATGATAATGATAATGATTCATCTGATAAGATCAAGCAACTTAAATGGGAAAAAGAAGCATTGAAGCAGGAACATGAAAATACTTTTATTGATATGGCTAAATAAATTCAACAAGAGAGAGATGAAAAAAAAAAAATTGAAGAGATCTTAAAGAATGCAAATGTCCAGAAGGGAAATATGCAGGTTGAACTTCATGACTACAAAATCAAGTAACATGAATTAGAGAAATACAACCAAATCATTAAAGGAGAACTTGTTGAGGCTAAGAAACACATTTACAAAATTCATACTTGAGTAGTGACAATATTGATGAACAAATAGAAAGACAAAAATGTAAAGGAGACATGACAAGAGTTGGCTTTAATGAAGCTATATACTCAAATTCTTAAGAAAGACACTCTGAAGGAAAATTAGTTGAGATACCTAATCAATAGGAAGATCCTATACAACAAGAGGAACCAAGCGAACAACATAGACCTTTCAAAGGTATCTTCTTTGGATGCCAAAAATTTGGTCACATGAAGAGGGATTGGAGAGGTAAGGCTCCTTAAAAGATCTTTTCTGGTTATTATTTTAAGTGTTATTTATATGGGAAAAAGAAGGCAGAATGTAGGAAAACTAATCAATCCTGCACAAAGAAATATTATATTAGAGAGGAAACTGCAACTAAGATTACATGTTACAAGTGTAATAACTTTGGGTACATCACAAAGTATTGCAAGTTGCAGGTTAATCTGAATAGATCATCTCCTACATTGTATAAATGTACCTATCAATGACATATAGAAAAATTTTGCTTGTATAATGGAGCTGCAAGTAACAGAAGCCCACCACCTATTGTTGTAACGAAAAATATTGGTTATGTTGGAAAAAGTATGGTAAAATACATAGAAGAGTTTAATAGTCAATTTGTGAAGGAGAGTGGTAAAGTTTGGAAAGAAAAGGAGCAGAGTGAGCATAAGGTTATGGGAGATTGAGTAGAGGCTACTAAACCATCTCCTAATGATGCTAAATCCACCTAAATGGCCAAGCATGGCATTAGGAGGATCTTTGGATAAATATAGTAAAAATATATTCAACCCCTATTTGTGTAGAATGGGTTTTTGCAAGCCTAAGGAGATTAAATATATTTTTTATTGAGTCTCTATCCAAGATCACTTGGTTGTATGTACTGGATGGAATGATCACCTAAAATTTAGTTGACTGTATCATTCGAAAGCTTATAATTTAATTAGGGAATGTGTTGGTCCATACATAGCGAAGTATACTTTTATTGACTTAGATATTTCTTTTCAGAATTTGACCAAAGCTAAAGGAGACCAGAGGAAAAATAAAAGAAGCTAGGGCATTTTCGTGATCACTAAGTGTGCATACCCTGATTCATTAATGAAAAGGTATTTTGATCACTTTCAAGCTTTTGATTACTATGGATACTCTGTTGATTTTTTATGTTAGTGAAAGACTAAGGTATAAATTCAAGAACAATTATTAGAAATCCACTGTCGATGATCCTAAAGGCACATTTTTTCAAACAGCCTATGATGTCCTTCATGTGGAAGACATTAGGGCATACATTCACTGCAAATATGAGTCACTAGGAGACTTTGAGATCTTCAAAGAGATGAAATACATGATCAAGGAGGAGGGGAAATGGAAGGATGAGTTTTCTCATTTATAAAACCTCAGTATTTTAAGAATGGCAGAACTCTATGAGTTTGATAAAGAAGAATAGATCAAGGTTGTTCTTAGCAGAGTTCATGATCAGTTTCTATGGATAGGTGAGTAGTTTGTTAATATTACCAATGAGCTAATAAATGTTGTTACAAGATTGGACAATTATGGCATTATCTCTATTACCAGTAAGAAAATGAAGAAACAAGTGAAAACCCTAACACACTCTAGATGGGATAAGAGAGAAATTACCATAGCCGACATCTTTTAGCAAGATGTGAGGTTGATTTTTATGATTTTAGGGTAGAATAATCATTATAGAAGCCAACCTAATTTAGTTTCTGCAGGAGTCATTATGATGGCCTACAAGATGGAGAAGGAGAATGTAAGATATAATCTATGTGAAGTTCTAGGACAATAATTTTTAGAGAATGTCAAGCAAATTAAGAGAAAAAAATAAAAGGCAATCAGGTTTGGATCATTTTTTATACATATTTGGATTTATATAGTACATAAATTTCATGGAATGCACTCTAGAGCATGGAAAGACAAAAAAAAATTTGAGATTTAAATCACAAACAATTATAGGAGACAAAACAACACTTAGGTAGATGGGGAATTACTTTTTATGTTTAAAATTCTACAAAGAAAAATAAAGGAGAGAGTAAGGATACCTGAAGAAATGGTTGAGAAGTACAAGGATACAATCTATTTCATGGTTGAAACTAATTGTGTATACTTCAAGGCAATAGAACCTAGGAAGAGGAGGATTTACCCTATGGGTTATGAAATTAGTGCAGAAGTTATAACTATGCCAGTAGAACATGTCTTATCTTCTACTTTCAAAGAAAGATGGGGAACTTATGAAGATAAATCATCCAAGATCATAGAAGAACAGACTAGAGAAGCAATGATGAGGAAAGTTGAGAATGTACTTGAAAATATTGTAGAAAAGGTAGGTATTACCAAGGATGAAATAAAAGAAGTAAGGAAAAATATGGAAGAAGGTGTTTCTGAATTGGCAACCACTGTTGCGGCAGCCCTTCAACCTCCAGAAACTAAAAAGGTTACCATTCCACCTTCTACTATAATATATGTACATTATACTACACCTACACCACCCAAGAGGGCATCACTAATAGAGAAAGCAACATATATCCCTATGGGAAGCACAAGGTCCTTCCAAAAGATTTCACCACCAAAAAGATAGAGAACTGAAGTAGAAGAGGATAAAGTAGAGGAAAAGAAAGTAGAAGAGAAGAAAATAGAAGAAAGACATCTTTGGAAACCAAATCTAAAGATGCTCGAAAAAAAAATTATTGATCAAGGAAATCTCAATCAACTCCCTAGGTATTATGAGAGGTATGATGAGAAAGATAAGATTCTAATTGAATATTTTCTCATAGATCATATGCTTGTAGTAAAAAAGAATCTAATTGAAATAGAAGGTAGTATTCCTAAGGAGTTGTATGCGAAATTAGAAATAAGGACACAATTAGAACTCACAGACAATGATCAGATAAGGAGGAAATCCATAGATGATATGCTACTAGTTGTCTCATATGATGAACATGAGAGGATACTGATATCCATAAAACCCCTGCTAAGAATAAAAGAAATAATAATAAAGATTATGTGGAGGAAGTATGATGAGGTCATAGAGGACATGCATAAAGATATTTATAAGGTACTAATGGAGACAGAACTTGATAAGTATTCACCTTCTAATTCCAAGGCTACTAAGACAAAAACTATTCTTAGAGGAGAGTCCTCAAAACCTACAAAAGTGAACATTGATTCACCTAAGGATGGAGATGATAGAAGTTAGTTTTTCAGTATTGTCAAGAAACTAGACTTCTTTTTTGCTGGTGGGCCTGTGTCTTTTGACACCTCGTGGGATACAAGTGACCCTTTTTCAAGGGAATACTGATAGTATTACTATTACTGGTAAAAGTGGTGAACAAAATGAGACTGAGAAGCAAGTTGACACTAAGGTAGAACTAAAAGAAAGCATAGTTGTTGATATAAAGGAATAAAAAGCTAAGGGTGAAGGTCAACAAGAACCTACTGTATCTATTCCTATTTCTTCAACTTTATTGTTTGTAAGTGGTAAAAAATCTCTAAATATTGATGTCGATGCTATGGAAGAGGATGAAATAATGAGGTAATATTACATAGCCTTGGTTAGGCCAAAGAGAGATTAGACCAGAAAATAGAAATGAAGTCAAATGTATTGGAAGATTAGTTGATAGCATCAAAAAAGATTTAACCCTACCTATCAGTTTCCAAGGAAATGACATAGTAGACAACTTGAACAAAGTCTTGGATGAATTTGATATTCACTTTGATTCTTTAGAGAATGCCGCAAAAATTAGAGTTGGAAAAGATTCCATGGCTAAGAAGTTGGAAGAAATATGTAAGTCAATCAATATGGATTTGGGTATACTAGACAAAATTATTACTTAAGCAAGTCTTGTATAATTCATGGAAGAAAGGTATATGGCTACTATATAAATCCCCTTGTGCATTTGAAAGATATAGATAATATCATTAAGAATGAAAAAAGGACTTTATATGGATTGGTAAAGAGTTGTGGGTCCCCCTCACAAACTCACATATTTGGATAAGGAAGTGTCTAAGCTATTAGACAAATTCATATCTTATTTTTCTCTCAATGGTTTGATTCATGTTAGTTAGATCTTGGTAAAGACATGGATAGAAAAGGATAAGATCTTGGAAACCTCTTTCCAAGATGTACATCACATGGTATGAGTTTTTGATGAGAATTTATGGAATTTTGATACGTATATAGATAATATTTTTAGTATACCTTTTCCATTGATGTCAAAGGGGGGGTAATGAGTATGAGTATGAAAAATATATACTTATTCAGTAGTTTAGTGGTGCAGGACCACCCTTGGGATTGAGGTCTCATATCATTTTTGGGTTGTGAGGGTGTGAAAGACCCTCTTTTAGGGAAATGTAAATACATAAGGTCATGTGGACCAAGTGTGGTTTAGATAGGTTTTATTTTATGCTTCTTATTATGTGAAAATAGCTCTTTTTTTGGCTCTTGTTAGTGAACTATACTTGATGATGTCATAAAATGGAAGAGTGATGTCATGGATGTTCATAGGGTCCTTGGTTACCCTAGGTGGTCTAACTAAGGTTAGATAGGTCAGGTTGGTGGAAAAACACTTGAAAAGTGTAAGTGGGTAAAAGATGTAATAGCAATTTTTAAAAGTTGCTGACAACTTTTTGTTGTTTAGAGGCTTTCAGAGTTCAAGTTATCTTGAAACCCATCCAAGGAGTGAAACATGTGGGCTAAGGATATATAAGGTGGAAAAACCCTAATTTGTGAGGTGGAAAGACATTGTACGAATTCTGAGTTTTAGAACCAAGAGCTTTTAAAATGACAGAGCAGCAGTATTGAAGAGTTTTGTGTTTTTCTTGATCTACATGGATTGAAGTTAACAATGTGATTAGTGGGATCCATTTTTGAATATGTTTTAGTATTTTCCCAATACTTAGGTCGATTTGTAATTACCTTTCTTTTGTATTTTGTAAATTCTTTTGTTTTGGACTGTTTGCTATCCAGTTCTAACTGAGAAGCAAAGATGTGGACCTAACTCCACTTCCCACCATTGGTTTTTTATGGCCACTTTGGGATGGATACTAGGTCCATGGAGCTTCTATAATCTTGAAGGAGGAGCTCTGAAATTGCTTGCAAGTATTTTTAGGATCTTGCGCTAGGCGAGCTAAATGAATAGCTCGGTTAGGAAGATCAAATAACAGTTAGCTTGTAATTGCAGGAGGTTGTTCTCATGAGCCAAGAAGGCCATGGATGTGTTGAGTGGTGATGTGAAAGTACTCTATAATGAAGAGAGTTTTCCAAGAAACCATCTTGCCAAGTTTTGAAGCCAAAACGACAAAACAGGCCTAAAAACAAGGAAGAAGCCCTATTTTAGTAACAGGGTGTACGAACAGTGTGGAACCCTAAAAACTAGAAAATATTGGTGGGTTTTTTCCATAATTAAGAACTGCCAAAACCTTTCAGGGGGTTCTTTGAGGAGTTTTTTTCTATTTTTGAGAGTTCCTAGATTTGAGGAGGCCTAATTGGCCAAAAAGGCTACAAGGCCTAAGTCTTATGAAACTAGAACTTGATTAGTGCATGACCAATCTTGATAAGTTGAGACCCTACTTGGGAGTTCAAGATTGTAGTTAAATGAAGCCCTTGACCTCTTGCAACTCAATTTCATTGTTAGGGCTTGGGAATTGAAGATGTGAAGAGTTCTTGCAGAGAACTAAGTCGTGAACTTTATAAGATAGGAAGACTTTTCGTTGGAGGGGAAGAATTGGATCTTTCCAAACTTTAGAGGGTGGATTGAGGGAACCCTAGAGGTCCTAGGAGAGGCCTAAGAAGAGTTTCAAGAGAACTCAATAGGTTACTAGGAGTTTCCCTCTCATTTAGTATTGAGCACTTGGTGATTTTTTGCTAAGTGTTGCCATCAATGCCAAAGACAAAGATTGTTGGCAAGTAGCCTGATTAGCATAACTTATAGGTTGTCATTTATAAAAACACTACTCATTGGCATAGTATCTTGGAGTAAAATCCTATTTTAGATATTCAGTTTTGTAAAAATGACTAAGTCGAGGATACAGTTAACAGGTTACAGTCACACAATTATGATCAACGAGCATCATATGCATCGAGCTACGTTATATGAGCTTAGAGAAGTGTACTAGGGGATAGTATAAACCTTCATTTAAGTTCACTTGGCTTTTAGAGTTGACTAGACTAAGTTACAACATGTTGGAGTTAGGCAAAGATAGTACAACAATGATACAAAGAAGATGAATAGTCGCGATGATTAAGGGAGTAGTTTGAGGAATCGAAAAGATTTATTTTATTGAAGTATGATCATTGAATATTTATTTTCTATTTCATTAAGTGTTGG
Organism: Thuja plicata; assembly: GCA_018584345.1. Taxonomy (NCBI): domain Eukaryota; kingdom Viridiplantae; phylum Streptophyta; class Pinopsida; order Cupressales; family Cupressaceae; genus Thuja; species Thuja plicata. The sequence goes on from MU226388.1 coordinate 432,307, forward strand.
ACACATTTTTTGATGTTCCTATCAGCCGACTAGAAGAACCATTTTTGAAATTGAGTTTATAAGAAGAGTTGTTTTATTATCCAAATAAGTGTGTGGAATAAGTAGATGCATTATCATGTCAGAATCAAGAAAAATTTTATGCGATATATAACAAGGACTACTTAAGCATAGAAGATGCTTGTATTGTTTATCTTGATAAATCATTATAACAGAACAATTTTTCTTTGTAAGAGAAGTGTGCTCATTGTATACCCCTAATAGGGTTTCTATCCTTTAACAGGGATATATACTAAATATAATATTCAACTCCTAATAAGGCTAGGTCTCGTAAAAATGACACTATACTTATTACTTCATCATTTGTGTGTATCATCTCCATTAGGGTTTACCCATGACCAAGATTTCCTCATGAAGAAATTATGGTGTTATGAGTTGTCTACTTTATGCACGCATATTGTATTTATTTCAGTACTGGCATGGTTATGTTTGAATTGGTTAAATCTATTTTTAAAGTGTTGTAATACTGATTCACCCCCCCCCTCTAAATATTACTTAATCCTAACATGTGGTGGTCCTTGACAAAGGATAAAAGATGATACCAAGAAAGGTTGAGAGACCACCCTTTGTCATGGTTGAGATTGGAGGGGTGAATGAATATTTCAATATCCTCCTTCAACTTCCTCTTAAATAAATGATCCTCTTTGATAAGGATTTAATTATTTTCCAAATAAGTGTAATGTTTGGTCGGAGATGAATTCTTAGCTAATGCAGATTTAAGCACCCGCTCATGCTTTATGTTAGCACTATGTTCCCTGATTATCATGACTAAAGATTTGCCAATTTCATCAATTTAGGGTGAACCACAAGAAATCACAAATTTTATAGAAACAAGAACCCAAACAAAAGGATCTTTACTTGTACAATCATGTGAAAGGACACACAAACAAAATGGAAAAAAGAAAAAAAAATTCTAAGGCCAAAAGTTTTCTATTTGAAGAGAGATTGATAATTAAGATGTCTCAACCTCTAATATAATTCTTAATATGTTATTCCAAGACCACATGTCATCACATGGAAAGAGAAATATCACACAAGAAATATGAGAGAATAATTCATGATCTATTAAACTAGAAATGTATATTATGCTAGTGGGGTAATGGAGGAAAGATAAAGAAAATGATGAGTTACACAACCTAGAAAATATGTTTTATGCTAGGTGATCCATGTGGGAGGATTAATTTTTTTTTATTATGATAGTCAACTCATCCTAAGAGAGTTCCATAAAAAGAGAGTTGATAGGCTAGAAATATATTCAACTTGTCACTCAAATGTGCATAAAAGAGATGGAAATGGTCTAGCAAGTTTTGTTGTGCTAGTTTTGCAATCTGAAGGATGAATAAGGAAATAATTGTATCCAACTAGATTCACTACAATAGTGTGAAAGAGATTCATCTGATATACTCAACCATAATCAATTTTGAATGAAGAGAACTAAAAAAATTACTACAAGCAGGTCATCTAAGCCCCATGTAAGATGCTACAATTGGACTATGTCGACATATTAAGGAGAAGAATAACATGGATAGAAACCTTCACGTATATGGAGATATCCTTTATGAAATGACATATAAAAAATTTATTTCCTAGAGGACAGAACTCTTAAGAGGTAAATAAATGATGGTTGTAAAGAGATATCATTCAAAAATAATAATATAATCCTTTATATGATGACAAAGGGATATTTGTTTAGAAACACTCTGAGGCAAGGAGGGTATGGATAACCATGGCCCAAGGCACTCCTGGCTACAAAATGAGCTTCCAGGAACAGCTCAGAAGCAAGATGCATAGACTGGGAGAGAAAGAAAGTAGGAATTTATATTATTCCATCAAACATTATACATGTCAAGTTGGAAGGCCTTCCCGGTTATGGCCATATACATTTAGATCTTTACAAAATAATATTCATACATGCGAGGTCATAGAACTGCGATCCAAATCTTCTACCTTTTTTCTACCAGAACTACTACTACCCTAAATCTAAGAACAAAAAAATGAATATATCCAAGAGTGCACCAAAGAGGTCAGCACCAAAGATCCTAAAGATCCAACATAGGAAACAACAAAGACCCAGACCCAAACACATCCCAATGAGAGACCCCAACATTAATTATGCTACAACAATTAAATGCACATTTTAGCTAGAAGATCCAACATCCAAAAACCAAATCAGTGAGAAGGACTATAGAGAATAGAGACTAGTCAGTGAAACCAGTGAGTAGTCAAGAATAACCACCGAGACCCCATCGGTAAAACCAGCCAAGATAAGTAACTAAGCCCAAGTGATGAACCAACAAACCGTCAACTGACCAAACAAAAATGGTTACCGGGTAGTCTCCAACAAGATACCAAACCAAAACCAACATATTTTAGGTTTATACAGGATTGCCAAGAACCCAATATGCTCTTGCATCACATTCACCTCCAAGAGGATATTTTGAACAAGAATAACGTCATTGAATAAAAGGGGGGAAGAAGAAAAGGAATGTGCACTTTCACCATTGCTAGGTAAATGGATTCTTGATGAAGGATATAATACTTTGAGCCTCAAGGTAAGGGATTATATTTATGATAGACAAACAATAGTAAAAAAGGAAGAGGTCATGTTCAAGGATATACACCGCATAAGATAGAATTTTGAAAAAAGAAAATATTTCCATATGGGAGAGGACATTATATGACAAAAAAATACCACCTAACTAAGGAAAAGTGGATCATTATAGAGAATTGGAAATTGAAAAACTATCCTTTCCCCTAAGCATATAGAAAAGGGTAAGAATAGATATTATGATGCTTTAAAAGTATTATTTCCCCTAAAATTGTACCACCGTGAATGATAAAGAGCTCTCGAAGGATAGGAAAACAATTTAACATGGTATTTTAAAGCCTATTTCATATATAATTTCAAATCTTTAAAGTGTGTTACCATGACGGTAATGATAGTTGGAGGTTTCTAGATCTATTTATAGCCTCTATGAGTGGTCAACATTCATCATATTCCGATATGGGCTTGTTCATTTGTGACTAGTCAACTTGTGCAACCTATGAAATTTTTTTTGATAGATGGTGGATGTCGACCTCCTCCCCATGATTTATCCCTTGGTAACATGGAGTTATAGCCCCTGGTTCTTTCCAACCCAAGTTTGTTGATAGATGTGTTAGAATAATAAGCATAACAATGCAAATATTAACACATAGAAGAGAACACAATCACACAAAAATTTAACGTGGTTCACCCAATCCCTGGTCTACGTCCACCAACAATGAGTCCAGTGTCTTTATTATTATCCAATGATTACAATCTAAAACCTACAACTCAATACCACCACAGAAAGCTACAAAATCCCTCATACAATGAATCTCAAACCCTAAGCCCTTTTCACAATTATTTTTGACTTAACCTAATTAGGGCAAAAATAATCTGACTAATAGAAAAATTGGTGGGTGACGCTTTACAATATTATTAAGTCCTAGCTATGGCCCCTTGACTCAAAGCTTGGGGGCGCTGCCCCCAATCCCCTGTAGATAAGTCTGGGGGAAACCGCACCGAAAGAACTTGAGTTTGATTAGGCTCCACATACATAAAAATCTCCCACTTGGAGATTGATCATACTCCAAAAAAATATCCTCCCACTTGGAGACTGATCGACCAAACTTGTAGCTCCTACTGGAATAAAGAAACCACCCTGGACTCTATTGTTCTTTTATTTTTTTCAATCTAGAAGACCAACCGAAGCTGAAGAGGAATTCAGCTTCTCCCTTGTCACTACCTTTGTAAACATATCTGCTGCATTATCATCTGTATGTATCTTCTCCAACTTTAACTGTCCATCATCCAAAACTGACCAAATGAAATGATATCGCAATTATATGTGCTTTTTTTTAAGTGCAAAAAAGAATTCTTTGCAAGATGAATCGCACTCTGACTATCAAAATATGTATATAATTATCTTCCTATGGATGTCCCAATTATTCCATGAAGAATTGAAGCCATATCATCTCCTTGGTTGCTTCTGTAGCAGCAACATACTCTGCCTCTATAGTGGATAATGCATTCACCTTTTGTAACTGAGAAATCCAACTCACTGTTGTCCCACCAACAGTAAATACACAACCTGTAGTACTCTGTCTAGTATCTATATCTCCTGCCAAATCTGAGTCAACATAGCCATGGACAGTAGTAGAAGAGCCCCCAAAGTGTAAACACTTATTGGATGTACCTCTCAAATATCTAAGAATCCATTTGACTGCATTCCAATGCTCAATCCCAGGGTTACTCATATACCGGATAATGACTCCCACTGCATGTGCAATATCTAGCCTAGTACATACCATAGCATACATTAAGCTCCCTATAGTTAAAGCATAAGGTATCTTGGACATTTTTTCCTCTTCTTCTGGTGTCTTTGGACACATTTCTTTAGTCAATTTCAAATGACCAGGCAAAGGTGTAGTGATAGCTTTGGCATCCTTCATGTATAATCTCTGCAACACCTTTTTAACATAATCAACCTGAGATAGAGTTAATTTTTTGTTCTTCCTATCTCTGAAAATTTTCATTCCAAGGATTTTTTTTGTTGTCCCCAAATCCTTCATAGAAAAATATTTTGCTAACTGTTGTTTCAACCCCTTAATATGATCCATGTTAGATCCAGCTACAAGCATATCATTAACATATAAACATAAAATAATGTAGCTATCATTATTTAACCTCTTGAAATAAACACAATGGTCAGAGTTACATCGAGTGTATCCATTCTTGTTCATAAAAGTATCAAATTTAATATACCATTGTCGAGGTTCTTTCTTCAAGCCATATAAACTTTTCTGCAACTTGCACACTAAAATCTCCTTACCCTTGACCTCAAATCCCTATGGCTGTACCATATATATTTCTTCATTCAAATCACCATGAAGAAAGGTTGTTTTAACATCAAGCTGCTCTAAATGCAAATCTTCAGTATCCACAATACTTAAAATAGTACGAATAGAAGTCATTTTAACAACTAGAGAAAAAATCTCATCAAAATCAATACCATGTTTCTGTACAAATCCTTTTACGACTAAGCTGGCTTTAAATTTTTTCTTACCTCCATCTTCTTCTTTCAACCTGTAAACCCATTTATTCTACAAAGCCCGTTTACCTGCAGGTAACTTACATAAATCCCAAGTCTAATTTTTCAGCAAGGAGTCCATTTCATCTGTCATTGCAGACTCCCACTGAAGTTTTGTATCCACCTACATAGCTTCATTATAACATTCAGGTTCACCAGCATCAGTTAATAACATAGAATACAAAGAAGGTGAAAATCTATCTGGAGGTCTACTTAGCCTTGTTGACCATCTAGCATTCACTGGGGTGTGTAGTATTTGTTGTTTCTATTGTTGCAGAGCATAAGGAATTTCTAGAACATTATCATTTGGAATATCATCCAGCACTACATAATCATTTTCTTTCTTCTCATGCTGCTACAACAGATCTTTGTAAAACACTTTCTCATTGAATATGACATCCCTGCTTCTTACAATTTTATGATTTTCAAAATCACAAATCCTATAACCAAATTCATCAATGCCATATCCAACAAATATAAATTTCTTAGATTTAGCTTCCATCTTGGTTCTATTTTTAGAATCTATATGTGCAAACACTTCACAACCGAAGGTTCTGAGAAAAGAATAACTCACTTTCTTAACTATAGATGCTTCCTCTGGGATACCAGAACCCAAGGGAGTAGAGGGACCTCTATTTATCAAATAAACAATAGTATTTATAGCTTATACCCACATGTTTAGGGGGAGCCCAACATGCAACCTCATGCTCCTAGCACGTTCCATTATTGTCCTGTTCATGTGTTCAACCACTCCATTTTCCCGTGGAGTCCTTGGAACTATTTTATGTCTATGAATACTAGTAGAGGCACAATAATCTTAAAATTATTTGCTACAATACTCTCCACCATTATTAGATCTGAGACATTTTAATCTCTTTCAAGTCTCATTTTCAACCAATCTTTTCCATTTCTTAAAATTTTCAAATACATCAGATTTTTGTCTAATGAAATATATCCATACTTTCCTAGTTGCATCATCAATGAATATAACATAATACTAAGAGCTACCAAGGGAAGATACCTGAGCTAGACCCCATACATCTGTATGCACAAGCTCTAATTTTTCATCTTTCTTTTCCTTCCCACTCTTTACAAAACTAACTCTCTTTTGTTTTCCATACACACAACTTTCACAGAAATCCATATTAACACATTTCATACCTGGTAGAAATTTCTTTGAATGAAGTAATTTCATACCTTTTTCACTCATGTGCCCAAGTCTATTATGCCATAGCACTATTTCAAAATCTTCAGCTACTATCTCTTATTCTACCTGCTCAACTGCAGCAACTGTTCCTGAACATTGATTTTTCTCTGAAACAATTAAAGTAGAGGGAATAGTATGACCTATACAAAGATATAAGGTGCCTACTTTCACACCTTTTTCTAGTACTAAGGAACCTTTTGAAACCTTCCAATTTTTATCATTAAAAGTAACTGTGCAACCCTCATCAATGAGTTACCCTACTGAAATTAAATTCCTACTCAACCTTGGAACATCTCTTACCTCTTGTAGTAGCCAATGATTCCCATTGTGCAACTTAATTTTGATTCTCCCTTTTTCAACAATTTTATAGGGTTCATTATCTCCCAAATAAACTAGACCAAAATCCCCTTGGACATAATCAGCAAAATAACCTCTATGGGGTGTAGCATGAAATGAAGCCCCTGAATCTAACACCCATGAATCATCAACATTTTCTAAAGACAAGAGCAAAGCATCCTCTTTGGATTTGTTACTTACCACATTTTCCTCCTTGTTTCCATCATGTTTGTCTCCTTGATCTTTCTTCTGAGACCAACAATCTTTCTTCTTATGTCCTAGTTTTCCACACTACCAGCAGTTTCTAGGTCCTCTTGACTGAGACCTCTTTCCCTTTGACTCCCCTCATGATTTTCCATGATTTCCAGAGTTGTTTCCTCTATCTCTTGTTCTTCCTCTACTTTCTGTGTTCAATACACTACCCAATGTGGATGCCCCTAAGCTTTTCCTATGAATTTCCTCACTCAATATAACACCAACAACATCATCAAACTTTAGGGTATTAGAACTATAAACATAATTACTAACAGCCATTACCAAGTCAGTCCAGCTTTCTGGAAAAGAGCACAAAATCAAGAGAGCCCTAACCTCTTCATCAAAGGTAATTTTAACTAAATTTAACTAACTTGTAACTATATTAAAATCATTCAAATGATCAATGACTGATCCACCTTCTACCATTTTCATATTAAATAAACGCTTCATAATAAATACCTTGTTTGAAGCTGAAGGCTTGTCATACAACTTTGCTAGGGTTTCCATCAGACCTTTAGCTGTCGTTGCTCTAGTAATATTGAATGCCATCGATTGTGCCATGCATAAATGAATACTCCCCAGTGCCTCCCTATCCAAAATATCCCAATCTTCCTGAGACATTGTTGCCTCTTTCTTGCCTACTCCCTCTAATGGCCACCATAGATCTTTCTGATAGAGATAGTCCTCCATTTGCATCTTCCATAACTAGAAGTTATGCCCATTAAACTTATCAACCTTCAGCCTACCCTCATCTCCCATTTCTCCCACTTAACCGAGAGACTCTCCTACTAACTCATGAGACTTGCTTCAGAGAATAGATGAAAGAACAAACAAAAAAACCTCGCTCTAATACCACTTGTTAGAATAATAAGCAGAAAAATGTAAATATTAACACACAGAAGAGAACACAATAACACAGAAATTTAATGTGGCTCACCCAATCACTGGGCTACGTCCACCAATAGCGAGTCCAATGTCTTTATTATTATCCAGTTATTACAATTTTAAACCTGCAACTCAATACCACCACAAGAAGCTACAAAATCCCTCATACAATGAATCTCAAACCCTAAGCCCTTTTCACAAGTATTTTTGACTTAACCTAATTAGGAAAAAAATACTCTGACTAATAGAAAAATTGATGGCCGACCCTTTACAATATTATTAAGTCCTAGCTATGGCCCCTTGACTCCAAGCTTGGGGGCGCTGCCCCCAATCCCCTGTAGATAAGTATGGGGGGAAACCACGCTGAAAGAACCTGAGTTTGATTAGGCTCCACATTTATAACAAGATGGTGGATGTCGACCTCCTCCTTGCGATTTATCCCTTGGTAACATGGAGTTATAGCCCCTGGTTCTTTCCAACCCATGGGGGCTTAACTTTGGCCCATTGTTCTTTTACTTGGGAAATTATGTTTTTGGTGGAGTTAAAACATTTCACCATAATTTATTTTTTTGAGGAGGATTAATTTTGTAAAGAGGGAAAAATTTATTTCTCATAACATTTTCTGAAGAACTCGAAATTGAGTTATTTTTTTTACAAAAGTGCATTTTTTTGTCACGAATCCAATGGGCAACACTTACACTATCATTATAAAGTACCATTTTTCAGTCATTTTTTTTTGTTTGGTTGTAAATTATTTCTATAAAGTGCCAAAAAAGGGGGAAATATAATCAAGGGGGTCTCGTGTGTTTTCTATTTTCACACCTCCTCACAAAGTTCCCTACATTTTTACAATATACAAGAAATAATATAAGACTAGAATCATATATACTAATCTTACTCTACAACCACTAACTCCTTTCAATTATCATGATTGGAAGTTGAAAGTAATGCTTGTACTAAATAAGAAAGGCTTGTCTAGGGTAACAATGGGAATGGAAGAAGAACCTAATACAACTAACAAAAAAGAAAAAAAAATTAATAATTGTCACCAAACATTTGCCTTTCTATGTTTAAATTAATCTCTTGAATTACTATTTCATGTTGAGAACTTTAAAACACCCAACAAAGTTTAGAAATCTCTCAAAATATTATTTGGGACAATTAATGAAATTAGAGTCATGAGATGGAAAATCAAATCCTAGGTTTTAGCCCTTCAAATTTTTCAAATTTAGAGGACTTCTTCACTAAATCTAAATATTTGAAGTTGCAATTAAAATATTTTTGAATTGAGAAGAAAGAGGATAAATTAATCTTTTTTTTTTACTTTCCAAGCTGGTTTCTGAATTTTTTGTGTTTGTCTCTACTTTCTCTTCTACTAAAAGAGCCCTTGATAGCTCATGGAAAATGCCCACACTCGATGACTTCATTTCTAATCTTAGAAGGGAGCAATAAAATTTAATTCAAATGGGTACTTTAAAATCTACTAAGACACAAGCTCTTATTGCAGGAATTGAAGAGCAACAAAATGCTAAAAGAGAGAAAAAGAACACTAAAAAGGATAATGAAGGGAAGAAAGAAGATAAAATTGACAACTTCAAAAAGGATAACTCATCTCAAAGTAAATCAACTACAGAGAGAGTTAAATGTTCCCTTTGTAACAAAATTTGTCATGAAGAACATAAATACATGAAAAAAATTGAGCACATCACTTTTTTACTCAAAAGGAATAATATTGAGGAAACGGATTATGTTAAAGCATCTTCTTCAAATAAGGAAATTACTAAGCACAAAGAGAAATTAAAAGTCACAGTCTTATTTTTTCAAGAAACTATGGATTATGGTGCTACACACCATATGGGTTATCAACTTGATGTGAATTCTTCATATCCTAATTCAGATTATTAAGAAAATGACAATCATAGTCAGGTGGATTTCAGGAAGGGCCACATGCTCTTCTTGGTGTACAGTCTACATCAACATCATCATCATCATCATCATTTGGGAGAGCCTTATATGCTTCTTCACTTCTTATCTCTTTTTTTGAGGATATTATTTTCCCCACTAGGTTTTTTATCTTTCCCCTTGATGATATATTTCATTGTACATGGGTACCTCATCAGGATAGTATCTAGGACTCATTGGTTATATTTTCCTCCTATTTTATTCTTAAGGGGTGGGGGGTGTTAGTGTGATTATTTAATTTCTTTACACTTAGTATTTTAAGCCTAATTAGTCATCCATGATTACTTTACACTTGTCTACACAATTCGTCTCCATTTAGGAGTTGTCAAGGATGTTTCAATTCTATTTTGACACATCATCCTAGTTTATTGGGTGTTTTTTTTACCACCACTCTTGATTGAGTCCATTCCTACTTTTGTGGTTTTAATTTCACCAATATGTAGTCACCTCTTTTTCATTATTGAATGGTGGACTATTGCTCTCAATTTTTTATTGTGATTTTAATTTTTCTCTTTTAGATCATAAATTTTTCAAATTTCTTCCCAAATTTCTTAGTTACAAACTTTCCTACAACCCTCCTCATCTTCTCAATTCTTCTACTACATAATTTTGCATTATGAACTTTATCATGTGTATGTATGCATGTGTGTGTGTACACAAACACACTATATTATATTACATTATATTATATTACATAAAATTTATTATAAGTATATTATTCACAAATATATTTCTAAAATTTAAATTACACTTCTATGGTTTTACCTATTTTCATATACTATAGCTATCATTAATAGAAGATGGAGGATTTATATAAATAATATATTATAGATGTTTATCATAACATAAAGACTTTATTAACAGAGGGATGGAGAGGCTGGGCAGAAATGACATTAGGGCTTTTGGAGCATCTTCAAGAGAAGATTCAAGTGATGAGGATGAAACAAAAGAATAGGAAGATGCAATTTCTATTATTTTTTGCGAGAAGTGACCCATGGTTAGCTACTTTTTGTGTTAGTGGTATGGGAGATGCGGAATTTTGTTTTCTTCTCTTTTGTTTTGTACTCAGTATCGTGTTGTGTTGTTCTATTCTGATCTGGAGGATGAATTTGTTGGGTTGCAACTTTCTTTTGCTATGAAATCTATATGCACCATTTTACGATTTTTTCGGCCATTTGTGAGCTTCCTCTATCTTGTGATGACAATCTCGGGATTATTGGTGCAAGTCATTTTTTGTTGAGTGGAGCGTACATTTTTTCCTCATTTAGGGCTTGTACCATTTCCTTTGTTGGAGTGGCTTTAATGGTCATGTTTTTTTTTTTCCGAAAAAGATTTTCTTTTGAGGTCTCTTGGTTCTTGATGTCACTGTTGGTGGTTTATTTAGGGGCTTCTCTTTTTAAGTATATGTGCTTTGATGATTATGACCCCTCTTTCTTCCCCTATGTATGTTGTGTTTCTTTTGACCTTTGTCTTTCCTAGTGTCTTGCATAACTTTGGTGACTCTTGGTGGATGTTAGGTTGGCGGTGGCTAGGTGTGAGATGTTTTAGAAGATGGGCATTATGGTGCTTTTCCCCTCTACTTCCTCTCTCTCCTTAGAGATCCTTCTATTCTGATTTTGTGTTTTGGTGCAAATGTTGGTTGGTGCTTGGTTGTAGTATTTCTTTCAATGGCTAGTTGCAAGCATTTTTAGGGGATGTGTTTTGTTGGCTTTACTCTTTCCACTCTTACTTCTTTGTTCTAGATATATTCCTACTTGTAGTGGTGGATTTATTTTATTGAAAGCATCTATTCTTGTTTGATTAATTTCCTGGCTATTTTGTTGGTGGATGTTTTTGGGAGTAATTTTCTTGAGAGCCAGAACTTTGATGATTTTAGTCTTTTGAACTTCCTCCTTCTTTGCTGGGTTTCTTGCAACTTGATGATTTTGGTATCAAATATAGGATTGATTTGGGTTTTGGCTGAATTTTTGTGGGATGTGGATGAGTGGGAGTGTTTTAAGAGGGGGGACTTTGATGTACTTTCCCCCTTCCCCATCCTCTCTCTTCACTAAGTTCCTTCAATCTTTTAATTTCTCTCTTTGCAAAGTTTTTAGCTCTTTGTTGCAGGGTTGCATGTGGTGGAAGGTTGTGGTTTTTTATTTCAAATGATGGGCATTAATGTGCTCATGGCCTTTTATCTCCCTTCTCTTTTTTGGATGGACATTGCCTTGACATTTCTTTCTGGTGCAGATGGTGGTGGTATCTTGGTTGCATTAGTTGTGGAGAAGTTGGGTTGTGAGAATTTTAAGAGGTTGAGAATTGATGTTCTTTCTCCCTCTTCTCCCCTTTTGTTGTGCTAAAAGCTTTCTATTCTATGAGCGTTGTCTTTCTTGGTTATTCTTCCTATTGAGGTGGGTGGAATTCCTTAAGAAGTGGAATTTTATTTGGCTAAGAAGATGTATTTGCCCCTTTGTTTTCCTTCTTGTGTTGTTCCTATTGAAGTTTTGTTGCCTTGTATTGAGGTGGAGTGTAGCAATGCAGGTGAAGGTTTTATCGAGAGTAAGTATTCCCTTTTCAATGGCTATGAGAGCCCTGTTAAATCCCATGTTTATTTAGGATGTGAGTGCATGGGAAACATACAGATAGTAAGTTTATGTGAGCCTTGTTAAAACCAAAGTATTTTTAGGTTAAGGGAGCCAAGATAATAAAATAAAAAATAAAAATAAAAATGGCTTGTGATTCTTCCAATGAGCATTTATTGTGTTTACTTATTGCTAGTGAAAATGTCAGTTATGGGAGCCTTGATGAAACCCATGATTGTTTTTGGTTCTGGGTAGCTTGTAAAACCCATGGTTTGTCTGCTGGAAGTTTAGGAAGCCTTGTAAAACCTTATGTTGTGTATTATAAGGTCTTGACAATTTGTTGTTTCAACCCATGTCTTGTATGCTCTATTTTTAGGTTGTTCTTTTAATGTTGTTTGTTGGTTGTTGTTTTGTAGTGCTGAATCTTTTGTAGATATTGTTTTTGGGGATCCCTCTCAAAATCTATTTGTATTGGGTTTCTTGTCCTATCAAAATCTGTTTTCCTCTAAAAGAAAACAGAAAGGTTTTTACCTAAATAATTTAGAAAGGTTTATATAGATGTCAAATATACATATATAATTATGAATACACATTTAATAATAAGATTAATGATTTTAAATTTAATTTTTTATTATAAAATTGCTATTAAATAGTAATAGAATTAAATATTGAGTTTCATTTTCTTATAGATTATTTGACTAAATTTTATAGATTTTTTAAGTTTGATCGTTTTGTAATTATTTAAGAAAAAAATGCATGTTCATATGTTTATCCATTTATATCATTGTAGGGCATGTTTCTATATTATTTGGACTATATTTATTTTATATACATTTAATCATAAGATCATAAGAGATATGTCTTAATGTTTGATGATTTTTCAAAAAATATGTTTAAGATATTTTATAGTTAAATTATTTTAGTAATTTTATATACTATTTATTTAATAAAAAAATTTATGATTTCTTTAATATAATTAAAGAGTTTTGTATTTTTTAGATTTCAAAAACATGAATGAAAACAAAGCATATTCATTGTTTTTCATAAGAGACTGATAAGCTTAAATATTCTAAATACACAAACTAAAAGCTATTACATATACAAAAGTAAAAGTATTTCCAATACTTAAATGAAGAAAATACATAATTATTTATTTTATATATTAGATTTATAAGATTAAATTGTTCAAAATACATAAATTGATAAACAAATAGATGATACAAAGTAAATTAATTTTATTTAATATTTCATTTATATTGAATGTTAGAAATGTCCAAAGGGTTGAGTTCAATTGATTACAGCTTGCGTTTTCATTGTAGAGATCCCAGTTCAATTCTCCATATGAACAACTTGATCTGATATTTGTACAGAAATAAAGCTATCATCCTTTATATGTTAAATAAAATTTTAAAAATCTGAAAAATCATAACCTAAACTACGAAAACTGAAATTCCATTAGCTGATATTTTTAATCCTTCCCGTCTTTGATTTATGTTACAAGGTTTGCCCTAGAGCAAGATATTGATTGAAGACAGGCTCTGCGATACCCGAATATTTAATGTAGTAGTTGGTACGGTACGAGGATGATAATTATATGATTAAGAGTACCGAGGTAAGATAAGACTTCAACACACAATGGACCGTTGTCAGACTCTCACATCTAACCATTAATATGCAACCTTATTGTTCGTCCCTTTTTTATTTACTATCGTTTGCATTCGATCACAGCATTTCGAAGAGCTTTGACATAAACAATATTGACCGCGCGTGGCACATTCTATTCGGGAATGGGAGAAAAAGGATGCTCGCAGGAAAAGATGCTCGGGAATGGAAGCGAGCCGTTAAAATGCAGTTTGTAATCTGCAAATGCTTTGTCCCCTTGCATTTTCATTGGATCACATCAATATAAAAAGAATTGACCTAAATAGCGTCCACATTTTGGATCTTCGTAATATGAAGATCTCTGCAACATTCGGGAATTACAGAAAAAGAATGCTCGTGCATCAATTAGTATTGGAAAGAGAAGAAAACGATGCTCTCACATTAACCTAGAAATAACATGAGAGTGGATAAACTCTGCTATACCCGAATATTAAACGAGAGGAAACTAATGAGTACCGAGGCAAGATAAGACTTAAACCAACAATCAACCGTTGTCAGAGTCGTACCGGCCCAATAGTAACAACGAATCGTTAAAATGCAATCTTGATGTTCTTCCTGTTTTCATTTACTAACGTTTGCTCTGCGAAAGCAACTTAAAAGAGCTTTGACATAAATAAAATCCACCGCGCGTGGCACGCTCTACTCGGGAATGGGAGAAGAAGGATCCTCC
>MU226388.1:447065-461510 GCA_018584345.1 Thuja plicata
AGAAAAAGTTGCTCGGGAATGAAAGAATCTGTAATCTGCAAACGCTAACTTATTATGGTTTGTCCTCTTTCGTTTTCATTGGATTACAGCAATTTAAATAGCTTTGAGCTAAATAACACCCAAATTGGATCTTAGCAATATTAAGAGCTTTCACACATTTAGGATTGAGAAAAAAAAAAGAAAGCTGGTGCATCAACTAGTACTGAAAATAGAGAAAAACGTTGCTCTCACATCAATCTAGAAATAATATTTATTAATGTTTGCAGTAATATAAAGAGCTTTGACAAAATAGTATTCACCATAGGTGACACATTCTAGTTGGGAATGGGAGAAAAAGACCTCCACATAAAAGCTAACCATTAAAATGTAATCTGTTTAAATGTTAGCTTTTTGTGGTTTGTCCTCTTTCACTAATATAAAAAGAGCTTTGAAAAAATAGTATCTATCCAGTGTGACACACTCTACTTGGGAATGGGAGAAAAAGATGGTCCAGATAAAAGCTAATCATTAAAATACAATCTATAATCTTTAAATACTAGCTTTTGTGGTTTGTCCCGTTTCATTTTCATTGGATAACCGAAAGAGAGCTTTGACACACTAAGAAAAGAGAGAATTTTTGTGTGTCGACCAGAATTGAAAATAGAGAAAAATGATGCTCCCATATCAACCAAGAAATAACATTTACTAACATTTCCAGCAAAATAAAGAGCTTTGACATAAATAGCATCCACCACACGTAACTCACATTATTAAGAGATGGGAGAAAAAGGATGCTTGTACAACAAGCCTTCTCCCATTTTCTATCAGATCCTTCACTGTTACACCACCTTAAATATTGGATATTTCTTTTTATGCTAATTCTTTTGAACAATTGTGCTCATTCTCTAGCTGGGCACATTGTCTTTAGTGGATTTATATAAAGAAAAGATGAAATCTATTATTTCCAACTAGGTTGTATATGAATGGAAATAAACTGGAATGCATGAAACATAAAATGACAATTATATCTGAGCTAAAACATTTCATATAACATAATGTCACTGTTTTCCTCAATAGCGGGGACAGAAATTTTCATAAACACTTCAAAAAGAAAATTCAGGTTTAATTTATTTAGGAGGTAAATTTACAATTTCAATTTTCAAATTTTTTCTTCTATTGTTACCCTGAGATTATTCAATGGTCCAATGGATATGAACTAGTTAATGTAAACATAAAAAAAGAAGTAATGGTGAATAGATACCAAAGGACAAGATAGCTATCTCTGCATTAACTCATGGCATTCATCTTGAGAATATGATTACATACCTAACTTTGCATAAACACGCATACCCATACCCATACCCATACCCATACGATCTATTGTAAGGAGAAAGGACATGCAACTAAGGGGAAGTATTATTTTGCAATATGCAAAAAAATTAACATAAATTACTCTAATCAATTTCCTATTTCTCTCTTACTAATATTGGGGGATACAAAAGAAGAAGTTTTCCTTTAGATTTGATAAGATGTCAACTCTTCATCTCGATCTTAGAAATCAGATTGAGGAATGGTGGAATGTTGATGTCAATGGCACTACCGCGAGTTAGGTTGTTAAAAAGATTTCTTTTTATAAGTCTACTATGTTGTACTAGAAAAATCCACTTTTTAGCACATTTTCTTATCCAAGATTCAAACTAAGAGAGATCTTGATGTTGTTGAAAATTTAATTCAAGCTAATCGTGCTAACCCTAGGCTTATTAACCACAAAATTTATGTTCTCTCAAGTCTCCTTGATATTCTTGTCAACGAGGAGGAGTTCTAGAAGCAAAGATCTAGAGCTCTTTGGCTCCAATGTGGTAATCATAATATAAAATTCTTCCATATTTCCACCTTGAAGCATCAAGTGACCAATATAAATCAATCTATTATTTATAATAGCATTGCTTATGAAAACATCAAGAAGGTGTCTTCTAATTTTTTTCTCCATTTTTCTTCTTTGAAGAACATAATCTAAACCTGGATGGTTAGATGCAGTTCCTAAGGGAGATTCCTTCTCAAATTTTTAAAATTATAAATAGATCCAAAATTAATAGCATGTTCAGTTTAAAAATGTTATTTGGGCTGCCAAGGAATTGTTTGGTAGTAGAAATCTATTAAAAGAGCTTAATTCTAACTTTATTATTCTCATCCCCAAAGTTTTTGGAGCTTGCTCATTTGGTGAATTTTTCTCTATTAGCCTTTGCAACTCATTATATTAAATCAGCTCTAAAGTTTTAGTTTTATGCACTAAGGAGGTAATGTTTTATGTTTCTTCTTAATGACAAAAATGATATTTCATTGTTGATTTTTAAAGTTCTAACCAAGCACTTAATGATAACAACTTATACACATTTTCTTGTGTAAAGGTTACGGTCAGATTCCTATAGAACACATGATGATTTCAAAAGTACTTTTTGCTTATCAATTTTATAAAGAAGTTGGTGTTTAAAAAGTGTCAAATCGACTCTTGTGTTCGAAAAGTTAACATGCTATTTTTAGCACTACCCACAATATTTTCTTATGAAGTGTAAAACTAAAATAAACAAAGAAACAAGAATAGCAGATTTAATTTGACAAAACAAAGAATAGACTCAACACAGATTTATCGTGGTTCAATATAAATGGCTACATCCACACTGAGAGTAGAGAATACTTTATTATATCCAAAATCCAATAATACAATACATCAGCAACAACAAATAAGTAGGTTTTTTGAATGAGAGAATTCAAACAACCACCACTTGGAGGGAAAGATAATAAATAATATTTCTCCAATAAGAAAACCGTTGGACTTCAACTTAACAATCTCCCACCTAATGGCCAACACATGCTGCTATTGATAAGCATTCCCCTGCTCTTCTTGCTTATTTACCTCTTCTTCACAAGTCCAAGAGAAGTCCTAGCACATTCAAACTTCTCTTTGGGTACAACTTTGGTGAATATGTCAGCCGGATTTATTTTGGTATCAATCTTTTCAACCTTTAACCTGCCCTCTTCAACCATATGCCGAACAAAGTGAGCATGAATGTCAATGTGTTTTGAACATCGCTGAGATGTATGATTATGAGCCATAAAGATGGCACTGCGATTGTCACTAAATAAAACATAATTATTTTGTTGATACTTCATTTCACCAAGTAGTTGTTGCAACCAAATCATCTCCTGAGCACCTTCATAAAGAGAAAAATACTCAGCTTCAGCCAAGGAGAGAGCAATAGAATGTTGTAGCTATGAGGCCCAACTTATAGCAGCTCCAGCGAACATGAATGTGTAACCGGTAGTAGATCTACGCTTATCCAAATCTCTAACAATATCTGAATCTGTGAATCCTTGTATTTGTTTATTGTTGCCACCAAAACATAAAAAATAATCTGAAGTGCCTTTTAAATATGTTATTATCTATTTAACAGCTTCCCAATGAAGCTTCCTGGGATTTCTCATCAACCTACTTACTTCTCCCACAACCTGGACAATGTCAGGACGAGTGGAAACCATAGCATACATTATGCTACCAATTGTTAATTTATATGGAATGATGTCCATGAATTCCTTTTCCTCTTGTGTTTTTGGACACAATTCAGAAGACAATTGAAAATGAGAAGCAAGAGGAGTAGAAACTATCTTGGCGTCATTCATGCCAAATATGTCCACAACTTTGTTAATGTACTCCTTTTGAGACAAAGTAATTTATTTCTTCTTTATGTCCCATGTGATTGTCATACCAAGATTCTTCTTGGCTGCACCTAATTCCTTCATGGAAAATTTACTTGCCAACTTGGTTTTCAGCTCAGCAACAATTTGAGAACTTGTGTCGGCTACCAACATGTCATCAACATATAAAAGTAGAATAACAAATTCACCATTTGGAATTTTCTTGTAATAAATGCATGGATCATATTCACATCTTATGAAGTTTTTCTCAACCATGAAGTAATTAAATTTCAGATACCATTGTCGTGGGGCTTGCTTGAGCCCATACAAACTCCTTCTTAACCTGCAATAAAGATGTTCTTGCCCTTTGTCAATAAAACCTTGAGGCTTCTCCATATACAACTCTTCATCCACATCACCATGTAGAAAAGAAGTCTTGACATCAAGCTAAGCTCTAATTCAAGATCCCACATAGCTGTGAGTCCCAAAATAGTCTAGATGGTTGTCATTCTAACAAATAGTGAGAAAATCTTAGTGAAATCAATACCTTTTGCTAAGCGTATCCTTTCACCACTAATCAAGATTTATAAAATTTTGTACCTCCACCTTCATCTTTCAGTTTATAAACTGACTTGTTCTTAATTGGTTTCTAATTTTGTGGTAAAGGGACCAAATCCCAAGTGTGATTACCTTCTAAAGAACTCATCTCTTTGTTCATAACAATCATCCATTTATCCTTATCACTACTTAAACAAACTTCTTTATAATTTTCTGGTTATATATGCTCAGAGATTAAAATCTCAGGCTTTGCCTCTTTAGCGAATATCAATTCTAAGTATGAAAATTTGGAAGGAAGTTTCTTCTATCTGGTAGATCTCCTTAATTCTTGATTCTTCCCAATTGCACTAGAATTTCCAAGAATCATCGAATCATCATGCTGAAAATTGGGATTTTCCATTCGATGGATTGTGTGTTGATAAAAATATGGTACTTTCCCCCAATTCTGTATTTGAAACAAATTCATCCACAGAGGATGTGTTGTCATGTTTAATGCTGGAGGAAATAGATCCCTTTTCATGTGGGTCTACATAGGAGAATGAATTGTCTGTCCTTCGCTGACCTGCCAAAGAAAATGGGTTGTGTTGTGTATGTTGGTCTACAGGAGTTGATATGTTGTGCATCCCACATGAGTCTGCAGGGGAGGAGCGGTGTTTCCCATGTGGTTCTATAGGAGACATACCACACTCCATTCCACATGGGTCTTCCTTCTCTGCTACTCCCGTAGGATGGTGAAGACTACCACGTTTCAAACTACATAGGCCTGGTTTGTTTGTTGTTGTCACAAAGTTCTGATGGGACTCATTTAGAGGTGAGTCATGGGTAGAGTAATGCCCCATGGTTTGGGGAATTCCATAGCAGCTTTTCCTTGTAGCTTGATAGAATAGGAAGGAGCATTTTTATTGTGGAAAGACTCATGAACTGGCTCAAAAAAATTTGTTTCATTCTCATTATGTTGAGAATGATTGGAGGAGTGTCTATAGATGTATGGAGCTATCCCCTATTCTGCCTACATAATGATGTTTTCATAAGAATCATCTCCCTCTTGTTCATTATTTGAACTTGGAGTTGTAGTATGAGAAGAAAAAAGGAGAATTTAAAATAGAATTTGGTGTATGTGGAACATGCTGCAAGTGTTCAGAAGAAAATGAATCGGTCTAAAATATGGATAAGGGAACGTACTCCTTGTCATGTGTTTCCTCCATCATAGCTGGAAACATTGTTTCATTAAACACCACATCCCGACTCTGAATGATTTTCTTTTCAACTAGATCCCACAATCGAAAACCAAACTGATCTTCTCCATAGCCTACAAATCTAATTTACTAATCTTCTCCTTAGAAAAATGAACAAATTCTTGACAACCAAACACCCAAATGTGAGAATAAGAAATTGTCTTTCCCAACCATTCTTCTTCCAGAATGACGAAATCCAACCAAGATGAGGGGCTACAATTTAATATGTAAACAACAGTATTACATGCTTCTGCCCAGAATCCTTTGCCCAAACCAGCATTAGAAAGCATACATCTAGCTTTCTCAAGAATTGTTCAATTTAGCCTTTCCGCTGCCCCATTTTCTTGTGGAGTATATGGGACAACCTTGATTCTATGAATACCATAATCAGCACAAAAATGATCAAACTCCAAAGAACAAAATTCACCCCCATTATCCATCTTTAAACATTTTATTTTATGAACACTTTGATTTTGAACAAGTGCTATGAAAATTTTAAATTTTGAAAACACTTAAGATTTACGAGACATCATGTAAATCCACACTTTCCTAGTATAGTCATCAAGAAAAGTAAGAAAATATTTTGCACCTCCATAAGAAGTTACCTCTATAGGTCCGAAGACATCTGAGTGCACTAGCACTAGCAGTGTTGTCTTTTTGTCATGTCCATTCTTCAAGAAGTTGACACATTTTTGTTTTCTACAAATATAATGTTCGTAGAATTCTAAATTTGTACATTTTTGATCTGATAATTGATCATGATTGAGCATCACTTCAAGGCCTTTCTTTCTCATATAGCCTAACCTTTGATGACAAAGAGCTACATCAAATCCTATGACTATCGTAGAAGCTCCCACCTCACTAAGACGCTCTAAAAGATACAAACTACCAACTCTATTGCCTTTGGCAATTACCATCGAACCTTTGGTTACTTTCCATTAATTTGCAAAGCAAAATGTATGGCAGCCTTGTGTATGCAACTGACTGACAAAAATCAGATTTACTTTTAGCTTTGGAATATGAAAAACATCTTTGAGAATCTATTGGCATCCTCCTTCCAATGAAAAAACAACATCACCTTTGCCAATAATTTCACAAGAATTATTATCACCTAAATAAAATTTTCCAAATTTACCTTCTTGATAATTGGTGAGTGAATCTATGCAAGAAGTGGCACGAAAGGAAGCACCCGAGTCCATGACCCATGAATTTTCTTGTGTCACTTGGAGAAGGAGATAAAATACCATCATCCTTGTCATGTGCAATATTTGCTTCGTTGTCCAAAACCCTTTCTTGCACCTTTTTTTACTTGCAACAATCTTTCTTAACTTGACCAGCTTTACCACAAATCCAACAACCATTTTGTCTACATCTTGACTGCAGTCTTCTTGTAGATTGATACCTCTGATTGTTGTTATTTTTTCCTCTATAATAGCTTCTTCCCCTATTTTCAGTACTCACCATTGTTAGAGCTTCACTATTTGAAGACTCCATATTCTTCCTTCTCATGTCTTCGCTAAGAAGAGTTGCTGAAACTTCATCAAATGATAACTTTTTTGTGCTTGATATTGTAGTGCTAACAATGGTTACAACTCCATCCCAGCTATTTGGGAGAGAGCATAGCAATAGGATAGCCTTATTCTCATCATCTTGTTTCATGCCAACCGAGTCTTCTTGGTTGATCAAAGTATTGAAATCTTTGAGTTGATTCATCATATTCTCATCTTCCCTCATCTTAAATTTTTACAACTTCTTCATAATGAAGAATTTATTTTTTGTTGATGCCATCGCATATGTGGCTGTGATTTTGTCCCATACATCCTTTGCCTTTGCTTCATTTTCAACATTGTACAACACATTATCATTTAAAGAGAGAATAATCGTTGCTTTTGATTTTTGATCCAGCAATTCCCAATCTTTGTTACTCATTGTGCTTGGCTTCTTTGTCTTCCCTTCGATTGTGAGTGAGAGAATTTTCTTGATCAGAAAATATTTCATCCAGATCTTCTATATTCCGAAGTTCTATCCATAAAATTTCTGTACTCTTAAATCTTCCATAACTTTTATAGAAATCCTATCTATTTCTCAACCAGCGGTTTGAACCTGCTCTGATACCAATTGTAAAAATAAAATAAACAGAGAAACAAGAATAGCATATTCAAATAGAAAAAACAAAGAACAGACTCAACACATATTTATCGTGGTTCAACATAAATGCCTACATCCATACTGAGAGCAGAGAATACTTTATTATATCCAAAATCCAATAATACAATACATCAGCAACAACAAATAAGTAGGTTGTTTGAATGAGAGAATTCAGACAACCACCACTTGGAGGGAAAGATAATAAATAATATTTCCCCAATAAGAAAATCGTTGGACGTCAACTTAACATGAAGCATTTGGAAATATGATGGAATCGGGTCAAAGCATCTTGAGAAGATGACTGTACTAGGTCAATATGATATTGTTTAAACTCACAATGATGACATGGTAGTTCGAGTAAGCTTACACATTATGTCAGTGATTAACATTTTGTTTATGGATTTAAAAGGACAATATAATTTCATTTGGGATTGTAAAATGATTAGGGTAACATCTCTTTAGGTTAGTTCATTTTTTAAAATCTTCTCAGACCATCGACATGAAGAAGATTGAATTTTTTATCATGGCACTTTCAGTTATTTACTGGTTCTAGGTTCTTAATATATTACATGGTTCTTTCTCAGTTTTGACTGGCAATTATTTTGAGATATTTGGTTAACTCTACTTTTAGATTCTTCGAGATCTTTTTAAAGGTAATTTTTTTCCATTTTCTCTTTGAAATAAATGATTTCTGGTTTATTCTTGTAGACAAGAAGAGAAAAAGAAAAGAGGGTAGTTGAAAAGAGGTGGATTAGTTAATATGACTTTGGCTATGCTTAATCTCTTTGTAAAGGATTGAAATTTAAAAAAAGAAATATGCCATAATTTTTTTTGTTGAAAATGGAAATATATTTATTGGTAAGCCTACCCTAGTGTTTGGTACCCTACTTGGAGGGTAACCATGTGAAGACATACATTTTTTTGGTTTAACTATTATATGTGTTGTAAATTTACATATATACATAAACATACACAAAAAGAAAAATATGGGTGTATGTTTATATATGTGGTTAAAGGAGAGTTATTACAGTGTGAAAAATAAAAGAGATGAAAAATGTTTTAAATATATTGTGTATTGAAACACACTTGTTGTACTTTGAGAACAATATCTTTTAGTTGGAAACATTGCATATCATTCTGTAATACTCAACAACTAGAAATTTTATAATTGCTAGTCTATAATGCATTGTAATATTATTATTCTTTTCTATAGACACACTTTGGAGATAGGGGTTGGTGCTCATTGTAGTTAGTGCTCCTTGTAGTCGGTGCTCCTTGTAGTTGGTGCTGCTAAACATATATGTACTAAGTTGGTTCTTATTCAATCAATAAAAGGATACAGTTTTGGACTGGTTTTTCTACCCCAGAAGGGTTTTCCACTAGGCAAATATGTGTGTTATGTGATGTCATTTGTGTCTCATTTTTTTATAAAGGTCTTATGTTATTGCTCTGGTACTTTCAGTTTGCTCATAAATCTTTCATGGCTCAAAGTTCAGATCAGTCATCATCTTAGTTTGTATAATTTCAATTTTAAATATGTTCATTGATTTGTTTAAAGCATAAAAAAATATTTTTCAATTGTTAATAGAATAATTATATGATGCTTTTAATATGAGGAGTTAATATTATTTGTATGTATATCAAATTAAGAATCATTTTTGTGTCTTCGTGCAAAGACTTATTTCTTTCATTGTCAAGTTCATCTTCATATTTTTCCTTCCAAGTCTATTTTTAAAATTTATCACTCTAATTCACCCCCCCCCCCCACCACACACACACCATCTTAGAGTGAATCCACTTTGAATAAGTGGTACTAGAGCATAGGGTCCCTGCATATAGGTTTGTCCTATGGATTGATTCTTGTCTTTTGGAAGTTGGTCATGGCTAAGGAACAATGTTCTTTTCATACAAGAACCCCTCTATTTGATGACTCTAATTATGTGTTCTAAAAGGTTATGATTGAAACATTCCTTAATTATCTTAATGTTAGGATGTGGGAGGTAGTAACCAAACAATACTCTGCTCCATCTATTATATCTACATATCCTTATGAAAGTACAAAATATGAACTGAATGCAAGAGCTTAGTTTTCTATCTCATGTGGTCCCACTAAGAATGTCTTTGTTAAAGTTATGTATTGTAAGTATGCTAATGAGATATGGGAAAAACTTGAAACTATTTATCAAGGAGATGCTAAATTCAATGAGTCTATGCTACTCACACTCAATTATCAATTTGATTCATTGAAAATGAAAGGTAATGAAACACTCTTTATGATGGAAATTGTACCTTCTAACAAGACTACTTGTACCAAAGTTTAAAATCCTTTTGAATCAAAAAATAGCAAAGTTAATATGGAAGAAGAGGTGGATCTTGAAGAAGACATTGTTTGTGCTCTTGAGGAAGTCAAATGACTTAAAAATATTTTAGCTACATGTGAAAGTACAAATCAAACTCTACAAGTTGAATTAGGAACATCAAATTAGATCATTGATAGTTAGAAAACTTTACTTGCTAATAAATCAAAAAATTAATTGTTTAGAAAAACAAGTTAGAACTTTACATAAATAGATTGATAAATATGAAAGTACCATGCACCTAAAAATATTCAAAAATAATACAAGGATTTGATAGGTGTAGGCTTTGATAATGTTGAAACATCAAAGAAGAGTTTGAAATCTGCAAATGGAAAATAGTCATATGCATTCAATAGGAATTAATTTAAATATAACTTATTTCATGGTTATTGCATCTATTGCAACACATTCGGGTATAATATTAGCACATGCAAATTTTTAACGCAAAGAAAACCGATGTTTGGACACAAAAAATTGTATGGATTTCCAAAAATTGTAAGGTGTCATCTTAATGGATATACCTCTAACTGGTGAAAATCAAATCAAAGTGTTATTAAGGTATGGAAGCCTAATTTTGTGTTGGAAAGTTGACTACCTAAGGATGCATGACTCATTTTGTGTTGTCATCATGGCAACAAAGTCATGTTTAGTCTCTATCTTAAAAGACAAAATGACTAAGTAAGGAAAACATGGCAGACAGAGATACTCAGTGATCAGCACATCAGCGCACGTGTGAGAGATCAAGTCAACATATATGCATTCAGATATAAGTTGTATGACACATGTACATGCTACATCTAGACACGCATAGTATGAAACTATAGTACGGAAAAGTTACAAGTAGATCAATAGACCAACAGTCCGGGAGACAGAGCATGAAAGCCGACTAAGTGTTTTGATCAGCATGTGTTATTTTATAATGTAATCACTAAGCGCCTTTGGTTATATGATTGTAATGATTTAATTAACATTGTATTAAACACACTTAAGCTGACTTGTTTGGAAGTGTTGTATATGTTGTTTTAGAGCCGACTAGTGTTCTATTTTGGGTCGCGCCTATTCAGATTTGAATATATAAGTATGTAATGTAAATATATGATAGAAGTGTCGATTATTGTGCAAGAGGAAGATACAGAGGGACAGTACTATGAAGTTAGTACATGATATAGCTCTTTAAGAGAGTAAGAGCATTGGCACATACACGAAACTGATCAGACAAACAATGTCATCACAGCAGCTCATTTTGATATAGTGTGTATCATCTTTCAGAAGGTTGTAGACTTCATCTTATTGGGCAGTGAGCCTAGGTAGTGAGCCATATACCTTTAACAGGGTTTTGTAAAAGACTCCTAATAGGGTCCATCCTTTAACCAGGTCATTGTACTCATATTGTAAAGACTTCTTCTAACAGGGCAAAGGAACTCTCACAAGTTCATTATACTTAGTACAATATTTGTGGGTACTAATTCCCACCAGGTTTTTCCTCTGATCAAGGTTTCCCCATAATCATATTATGTGTTATGAGGTGTTATTTTAAGCTTCATTCTATGTATGATTGATTTATGTTTAAGTTTTTGAAAAAGTAATTAGCAGACAAACATTGATTCACCCCCCCCTCTCAGTGTTTCTAACAATTGGTATCAGAGATCTGGTCCTCAGAAAATAAGTTTAACCACTTGAGGAGATCATGGACACAGTAGAAGCAAAACATTTGCAAAAGAATCTTGAAGAAGCTCTTGAAGATCTTGATAGATCTAAAAAATAAAATGAAGAACTTAGACTGAAAGTTGATGGATCACAAATTCTTATCAAGAAACTAAGAAAAGATTTGATGGATTGTTCTACAAGTGACTTAGGGAAAATGATCAAAAATCTTGATGAAGAGAATATGTCTCTAAAAGATAAAGTTGAAAATCGAGATGAACAACTCATAGACAGCCAAATAGCTATTGAAGAAAAGATCAAAGAAAGAAAACAACTAGATGATGAACTCTTGAAAGAAAACATGAAAGTTCTAGAATTAGAAAACATAAAAAGCAAGTTGGAATCTAAATTAACAGAAGCAAAGGATAAGATTGACAAACTTCACACAAGTTTTGATTCACTTCAATCTCAGCTCAATGCACAAAAGAAAAAAGGTGACACTACTGGTCTTGGATTCAATATAACACAAATTGAAGTCAATTCATTACAGGAAGGAGAGAAACCTCATGAAGCACCTTCAGAAGAAAGGAAAGTTGAAAATGTTGAAGAGATTAAAACAAATCTACCAAAAAGGGAAATCAAGCAAGTTAAAAAAACTTGTTATGCATGTAACAAACATGGTCATTTGGCAAGAGATTGCAAAAAGGTAAGACCCTTCAATGGTTATTGTTTCTCTTGTAATAAATTTGGTCATAGGGCTATACATTGCAGAACTCAGTCACAATAGAAACAAAGAATAATGAATCAAAACAATTAGAGAAATCAACCTCAAAAGAATTTACAGAACACTACATGTCAGATATGTAACTACAATGGACACACAACAAAGCAATGCAGTATGATGAACAAAAGAATCAGAACTCCTATCATTTTTCACACATGTGGAAAGGCATGACACATCTCAAAGTTTTGTAGATCCAAAACTCAGAAGCAAGATGAACCTAAAAAATACTATTTGAGGAAAAAGGTGAAGTAAAGTTTGTTCAAGCAAATGAAGATTCAAGCAAAATTTGGGTTGAAGTAAAGAAGAACAATGACAGTTGACCCTATCAAAGAAGATGATATAAAAATTATGAAAATGATATTAGGGTATAAGTCTCAGCAAGCTAGCAGATTGAACAATGTCTTTGCAGCAACAGTCCTAGTAGCTATCAGAATGGTGAAGGATAACACTCAATACAACTTATGTGAGATCTTGCATGGTCAATTTATTGAAAACATCCAAATCATCAAACATGATAGAAGAAATACATTTAGGTTTGGATCTCTAATCATCTACTTGTATTTCCATATAGTCGGAAAGGTTGCAAACCTCTACCTAGACAGGAGAAAACCCATAATGTCTCAGATATCACTCAAGGTCACATCAGAAAGCAATGCAAGGGATGTGATGGATATGGATATAAGGACATTCACAATCAAAATTCAGAACATGTATAGATTATCTAAGAAGATAGTTGACAAATACAAGGATACCATATGCTTCATGGTAGAAACAGATTGCACATGCATGGAGGCAGTTGAACCTAGAACCAAATGGATTCATCTTATTGGTTATGAAGTGGAAGAACATGTGCTAGAAGGATATGTGAAAGTTCTATTGTTAGTGCCCAAAGATCCTAATGAGCCTAGGAGGGGCACATACAGAGAGAAGACTAATGAAGTGGATACTGTCTTACACAGTGCTGATAATAAAAGGAAAGCATCTAGAATTACATCCAACATAATCAAAGTTCATGAGTCACTCAAGAAGATCTTGACAAAGCCAGAGATGCCAAGATAGCAAAAGAACTTGAGAAAGCTGAACAGATCCAGAAAAAGAAGAAAGTATAGAGCACCTCTGCGCCCTCTACCACCATTGACTTAGATTCATCTCCACTGTCTATACCAAGCAAGAAAACTAGAGGAAGAAAATAGGTTCCTACAAATCACCCATCCTCAAGGAACACTCAGAGAAAAGCTAAGATTACTCAATTTCCTCCTAAGGTAGGATTTAGACCTATTCTTAATGTTCTAAGGAACAGGATTATTAATGAAGGGAGATTAGATACACTTTCTAAAGTCTATGACAAGTATCAAGAAATTGATAAAACATAGATACACTCTATGATCATATATCATATGATCAAGTTCAAGAAGATAGTTCTTGAGCTCAAGACAGTAATACCAGATCAGTTATGGAACTTGTTGGAGATAATGAAAAGAAATGCAATAGAGGAAAACATAAGGATAAGAGAAGAAACATTGGATACTCTTCTTCCTGTATGCTCGCATGATGAGAAGGCTATATTGTTGGATCTAGTGAAGCCTCATCTCCGAACTAAGACAAGGACCCTACAAATTATGAACAAGGATTATGAATAGATAGGTAAGGAGACTGAAAAATCATTTGCACAAGTCTTTATGGATAGACACATGTATCCACCAATGACGCCTATAACAAAAGTTACTCCAACTCCTCCTGAATAGGCTACAGAACTAGTAATTCAGATTGCACCTATAACATGTCCATAGGTTTCAGCACCCATAGTGACAATAACTTCTGATATAGACAAAGACTCAGAAGACACTATAGTATTTGACAATGTCAAGATATCCATGACTGCATCTGAAAAAGATATGGACAAAGTTGATAAGGCATTTATAAGCACTAAAGAAATGTGCACTGATGATACCTCTGCACAACAAGATGAAGTTCCCATCAATGATCAAGTTGACATAAATGTAGATACTCAAGATGATACTCAAGGTGACAAGACACCAATAAAAGA